>PVKA01025673.1:18129-32722 GCA_004027165.1 Ctenomys sociabilis
TTTTTTTTTTTTTTTTTTTTTTTTTTTTTTTTTTTTTTTTTTTTTTTTTTTTTTTTTTTTTTTTTTTTTTTTTTTTTTTTTTTTTTTTTTTTTTAGGGGTGGTGGGTTATTCTCTAGTTTTGGAATCAGTTATACTTGCTTCCAGAAATGATTTTGGACTTCTTTCCTTTTAGTGTTATTGAAAGTTTCAGTATTAGTGACACTAACTCTATAAATGTTTTGCAAAATTAAACAGTGAGGGCTGGGGAGGTGGTTCAGTGGACTAAGTGCTTCCCTGACAAGTGTAAGGGCCTGAGCTCAACTCCTCGTTGCGCAAAATAAAACAAAACAAAACAAAACAAAAAAAAAAAACAGTGAGTTCATCAAGAGATGGAGTCTTCTTTGCTGGTAAGATTTTAATTAAGTTTTCAATCTCATTGTCTCATATTGGGTTATGTAGAATTTTTATACCTTCTTGGTTTCATTATAGCAATTTGATTGTGTCTAAGAATCCCTCTGTTCTTTGTTATCCACCTTTTTGGAGTAGAGTTTCTCAAAGTAGGTATTGATGATCTTCTGGACTTCTGTAGTATCCATTGTGATTTCCCCCTTTCATTCCCAGTTGTTTGAATTTGTGGGTATTTTTTTTCATCTTAAAGTCTAATTGTTCAGCAATTTTATTTATTCTTTCAAAGAAACAACTTTTGACTCATTAATTCTTTGTGTCTTAGTCTGAATTATATTAATATCTGCTGTTATCTTTATAATTTCCCCTCATCATAGAAATTGTGGGTTTCATTTGTTCCTCTTGTTTTGTTTTAGAAATTTGAAATATCACACTAGGTTATTTATTTGAGCTTATTCTTTTTTCTGATGTAACAGTTAATCACTATAAATTTCTCTCTTAGGGCTCTTTTCATCAAATACTATAAATTCTGATATGTTGTATTTGCATTGTATCATTTAATTGTAGATATTTTTTAATTTTGTCTTCAGTTTCTTCTGTGATCTAGTGCCTATGCAGAAGAGTCCTATTTGATTTTCATGTATTAATGCAATTTTTGTGATTTACCATTTTTTCCAGTTTCATTGTGTCATGATCAGATATTAATCATAGGATTATTTCAACTCCTTTATATTTAGTAAAGCATATTTTATGGACCAATATGTGTTCCGTTTTGGAGAATGTCCCATGTGCCCCTCAAAAAAATCTATATCCTAACACTTTGGAGTCACCCTTTAATCATCTATCAAGTTAGGTTTGGATTAATTCTGGTACTTTGGTAATTGTTTTGTCTAGTTGATTTGTGAGACTGTGGTATTAAAGTTTTCCACTACAACTGTGTTAGTGTTTATTAGGTATTTCATGTCCTTTAATATTTGTTTTATGTAATTGTGATCACCAGTATTTGCTGCATGCATATTTCTGATTGTTATGTCTTGTTTTTGTAGTTTTCCCCTAACGAATATGTACTCATCTTCTTTGCCTCTTTTGATCAGTTTTGGCTTAAAGTGTGTAGCATCTACAAGTAGAAGAGTTACTCTTGTTTTTGTTTTGTTGTGGTATGAGGGATTGAATTCAGGACCATGTGCTTGCCAGGGTGGTGCTTAATCTGCTGAGCTATTTTCCTGACCCTACTCCTGCTTTGTTCTAGGTTTCTGTGTCCTGGAGTATTGTTTTCCTTCCTTTAACTTTTTTTTTCTATGAATTTACTTTGGGGTTAAATGTGATTTTGAATTCAGAATATTATTGCATCTTGTTTCTTCATCCATTCTGTCGGTCTGTTCTTTTGATTGGTGCATTGCAAGCATTTAGCTTTGTGCTTATAAGTGACATTTACTGACTTGTCCTTTTTCGTGTTATTTTCCCATTGTTGCTTTCCTGTCTTTCTCTTCTGTTCAGTTGCTTGCTCTCAGTGGTGACTTCTTTCTGTCATTGTTCTTGTGGCTGTAGGCTTCATTTTCTCTTTCCAATATACACTTCAGAGCATTCAAAAGCGCTGGTTTGGTGATCATGAATTTCTTCAGTTTTTTTTTTTTTATTTCTTCTCATGGATATATCTTATTTGGTGCATATATAGCTAAGGTTGCTGTCTCTTGTTGGACTTTTCCCTTAGCAAGCACATAACTTGTAACTTTAACTGTTTTTGAACAGGGTTCCCTTGAAGTTCACATTATCTGTACGTAGCCTAGGTATCCCTGCTTTTTCTTGGTTTTGTTGCAGTGTGTGTTGTATTCCTTACTTTGATTTCTAGTCTATGAATTTCTTTTTAACTTAAATATGTTTCTTGTTTGCAGAATACTATTGGATCTTCCCTCTTGTTCTATCCCATTGTTTAGTTGCTTGACTTGCCTGCTGGCTTCTTTCTTTTGATATTCTTAGAATTTTGCTCTTTCTTGTGATATTTTACTATGTCCTTCAGAGCATTTTGGAGTACCGTTTGTGGTCTTGAATTTCTTTAGTTGTTCTTTGTCGTGGAAGTGCTTTACTTCTTCATTTCTCTATGGAACCTCCATTGCAGAGTACACCAATATGGGTAGGAGTTTGTTTTCTTATTTGTAATATGTGACTCCAAGCTTTCCTTGCTTTGAATTTGTGTTGGGAAGTCTACTATAATTCTCATGAGTTTTTCTCTCATAGATGATTTGTTTATTTTCTCTAATTGCTTTTAATGTTCTGTTTTTCTGCTGAATTTCTATAATCCTGAATATGATATGCCTTGGTGTAGATTTGTTGGGCTCATGGCTATTTGGAATCGATACATTTCATTATTTGTATGTCAAATTCCTTTATTTTTAATGTATTTGATACAGGGTCTCACTACTCAGTTCAGACTCATAGTGATCCTTCTGTTTTCAGCCTCCTCTGCTGTGCTGATTACAGGCATGCACCACCACATCCAGTCTCAAATTATTTTTACTTATTTGGTGTTTGGTGCCAGGAATTTAACTCAGAATTTTGCACTTGCCAAGCAGGCACTGCTGCACTGAGCTAAATCTATGGCCCCATATGTCAAATTATTTATTCATATTTGTTAACTTTTATGCCATTATTTTTGTGAATCTTTTTATGCTCCTTGTGCTATCTCTAGCTTTGTCATTGGCTCAGATGAATCTTTATGTTTTCTTTGCTTTACCTTGCAGCTACAGGATTGATTTTTATTGTCATTTCTTATTTTCAAGATATCTTTCCTCTTACCAGAAAGTAACTGCAATTCTGTCTTTTACAGCCTGTACTATCCTTGCCTTCATTTTACCCATTGTGTATACTTTCAGTGAAATATTTAATCTAGTAGATACCTGTTTGGATCTGTTTCATAGTTTCCATTTCTTTCCTATATTGGACATTCATGATTTCCGTAGTTTTCCTAAATTCCTTTATTTTTAAGTCTGTGTCTACAGTGCATTAATTGGACATTTCTTTCATTTGGAACTTTATTATTATTTTTTTTAATCTGAAAGATTGTTTTCTATTACCACTTTCATTTTTTGTTTGTTTGCTTTATTTTTACTTCTGCTTTTATCATTTCAGAAAACTCCAGTATGTGGCCTCTGATTTTTTCAGTCTCATTGTACTCTGTATTTCTTCTGGGTGAGCTGAAGTCCTGGGGTTGCATTTTGCTTCCGTTATCTTGTCATTTGTTTAATGTTCTGTGTTGGTGCTTATAGATTTCTTATGGTAGATAGCTTTATCACTAGTATAATAGCATCCCTAGGAAATGTCTATTCTTCAGAGATGTCTTCTAGGTTCTTTGTCTTTGTATATATCCCAAGATTCTCACTTCCTGATTTATTAAGGATAAGAGGTTCCTCTATTTGGCTTTGCACTCTGTTCTTTCATTCTGAACTATGGTGATTGCTGTGACCCTAGGCAATCACACTGTTGTCATCTGAGGGAGAAAACCTGATTGCAACTTCTTGGCTAAAGTAGTAAGTACGATTGGCAATAACCAGCATAACCTAGCACTTGACCAGTTGTGATAATGATTATTTTGATATCTTTCACCATGAGGCTAAGCTCTACACCTATGTAGTGAAATCCAATATATACAAGGAATTTTTATGCAATGACTTTCCCCTTGGTATATTCTTTTATCTGTTTGCTTTCTGGGGCTCCTCAGGACACAATGTCCCATCTTTTCTGGACCACTTCCTCCTACACAGCCAATGATGCTGAGCTTCACTGAGCATCTGCTTGTGTCTTTGTTGCTTCTGAGAGACACTGAATGAGAACTACTGCCATTCGCTCCCCTGGTGAAATTTCTCTATTTTATTTTGTGTTTTATTTTGCAGGTTATTTAAATTTTAAATTTTTCATATGAGAGAAGCTATGCAGTACTTAAGCTGTGTGCCTGATATTTTACATAATATTGTGGTGTTAAGGTTCATCCATTTCCTGAAAGATGACTCAATTTTATAATTCTTTATGACAGTGTAGCACTCCATTGCGAATAGATACAACATGTTCTTTACTCATTCTTCTGTTATGAGACATATAGGCTTCTTCCAAAATATAGCTATTGTCAATTGCACTACTATAAATCTTTGTATGTGTGTCTTACTGTAATAAAATTTGTTTATCTGTTTTGGGCAGATGCCTAGAAGGAGAATAGCTGGGTTAAATGGAATTTTTCATTTCACTTTTTTGAGGAATCTGTATACCAATTGTAAGAGTTTACATTCCAACAAAAAAATAAAGAAATGTTCATTGTCCCCACATTCTTTTTTTTTTTTTTTTAACATGGGATTGAACTCAGGCCCTTTTGCTTGCCAGGGAAGCCCTTATTCCACTGAGCCATCTCTCCAGCCCACAGTCCCCACATTCTTGGCAGCATTTGCTATTATTTGCATTTTTATGATAGAAATTATTTCCAGAGAAGCATAAAATCTCATAATTTTTTAAATTTGCATTTCTTGATTGGTCCATGATGCTGAAGATTTTTTTCACCATATATAATTACTATGAGAAGTGTTTATGAATTTCAGTTGTCCATTTTTTTACCGGGTCTTCTTTTCAGGATGATCTAATGGTTTTTTTTTTTTTTTAATTGCCTTGTATTTATTTAGTTGGTACCGGATCTATCTGTGCAGTTCAGACTCCTAGTGATCCTCCTGTCTCACCTTCCTGAGAACTAGTATTATAGGTGTGGACCACCATGCCTGGTTTCCCTGGCCATCTCAGCATGCCAATGATTCCAGGGCTGGAAGAGCTTGTGGTATTGAGGATCAAACCTGAGTCCTTGCATTTTCCAAGCAGGATTTTAGACCGCTGAAGTATCTCCCCAATCAGGATGCTGTATTTTTTCAGTTCTTTATATGTTCTAGGTATTAGTTTTCTGCCTGACAAAAAGATGGAAATTTTTTTCTGATGTTATAGGTTGTCTTTTTACTCTGTTGCCTCTTTATTTTACTGTGCAGAAGGCTTTTTAATTTGGTATGATTGTTTGTGTTGATTTTTTATGTTATTTCTTATGCAATTGAGGTTTTGTTTAGAAAGTACTTGCCTAGACCTACATCTTCAAAGATTTTACTGATTTAGCTTCCAGCACATTTAGTGTTTCTGTTTAATGTTTAGTTCTTGGATTCATTTTGATTTTAATTTAGTACATAGTGAGAGATGTAGGTAGGACTATCTTCAGTCTTCTGTATGTGGATACCTAGTTTTCATGCAACAATTGTTAAAGAGTCAGTCTTTCCTCCAATGTAAGTTTTTTGTCTCTTCATTAAATATCAGGCAGCTGAATATTCCTGGAGTTTGTATCTCCTGTTTTGTTCTATTGTTTTTCTTTTCTTTTTCCTTTTTGGCTAGTACTGTGTAGTTGTAATACAATTTGAAAAATGAGATTATGATTCCATCTGCTTTGTGCTTTTTCTCCAGTTTTGCTTTATTCATTGTAGGTCTTCTGGTTTTGTATGAGTTTTAGGATTGTTTCATCTAGTACTGCATGGACTGCCATTGATATTCTGACTGGCATTGTGTTAAATCTGTATATCAGTTTTGGAAGTACAGCTATTTTTACTAATTTGGTTTTGTTTATCCATAAATACTGGAAAGCTTTCCATTTTCTGATGTCATGTTTGATTTTTTTTAAAAAAAATACATAGTACTGTAGTTTTCATTGTAAAATTCTTTCACTTCCTTAGTTGGGTTAATTTCTCAATATCTAATTTTACTTGATGATATTGTGAAAGTCATTATTCCCTAATTTTATCATCAATGATTTTTTTAATGTATTTAGAACAGGGTCTACAAGGTCTAACTATGTAGATCGGATTCATACTGATTCTCCGGTTTTCAGCTTCCCAAGTGCTGTAATTATAGGCATGCGCTACCACACCCTGTCTCAATCTCCATCTCAATGTGCCCCCAGGGCAGAGCTAGCATGGCACGCTGGCATTGAACCCTAGCCCCTGTGCTCTGTATTATCAGTAATTTTACTATTGTTCTACATTATCACTAATAATTTTTGTGTTGATTTTGTATCCTGCTACACTGCTGTATGTGGTTATGAATTTTGAAAGTCTTTTGGTAGAATTTTTTGGCTCTTCTATATAGAGTATCATGTCATCTACAAACAATGATAATTTAACTTTCTCCTTGCATATACAGATCAACCCACCCATTTTTTTTTGTTGTTGTTGTTGTTGTTTTTTGAGACAGGATCCCACTATGCAGTCAGGCTTGAGCTCACTTTATACCTCAGTCTGGTCTTGAAATTACAATGATCCTCCTCCCTCAGCCTTCCTATTGCTGGGATTCCAAGCATGCTGCACCACACCTGGCTCAACATATCACTTTTATTTCTTTCTCTCGTATAATTGCCCTGGCTAATATATTGGGAACTATATTGAGCAGGACTGATGGTGATGGAAATTCTTGTCTTATTCACAATTTTAGTGGGAATGCTCCCAGGTTGTCCCCATTTCATATGCTGGCCACTGGTTTGTTTGTTATAATGGCTTTTATCAGATTCAGGTAAGGCCTTTTTTTTTTTTTTTTTAACCAATTTTCTCCAGGATTTTATCAAGAATGATTATCGGTCCTCACCCCTGTCAGCAATAGAATCCAGGGTAAAACTTAAGAAGCACCTTTATGATTTCATCACATGAGGTAAAACTTGAAATAAAAGAAAAAGGAAAAGGCCTGAAAAAATCTGAGGTAGTCCTGATACTAAGTATTTCTCACCCTGACTTTGTTCTGTGGTACAGTTAATATCTATGTATACCATTTGTATATATCTGTCCTAATTGTGTGCAGAGAGGTTGATATATTTACAAAGAATAATTTTCACAAATAAAGTTCACATTTAAACATGAACAAAATAGAATGATTGTTGCATTTTGTGAGACTTTTTCTTAGTCAACTATGATGATATGATGCGCTGAGAAGTCAGTTGAGACTGGCATGGTGGTATGCACCTGTAATCCCAGTACTTGGGAGGCTGAAAACAGGAGAATAACTATGAGTCTGTTCTATGTAGTTAGACCCTATAGACCTTGTACTGAATACAAAGAAAAAGAATGATTGTATGATTGTTGGATTCTGTGAAAGCCTCTTTCTTAGTAGACTGTCCTGATCTGATTGTGTAATGCTTTTCACGTCTATTCATATTGTATGTTTTATTTGTTGACTTGCTTATTTTGCAACAACTCTGTATTCATGGAATGAATCCTATTTGGTCATGATGTATTATCTCTTTGATGATTTGTTGACATTCCATGTGCCAGTATCTTGGTAATTTTTAGGTCTATGTTCATTAAATAGATTAGCCTGTAGATTTATATTTTGTTTGGGTCCTTTTCAGGTTTTGGAATGAAGGTAATGCTAGCTTCCAGGAATAACTTTGGAAGTACTCCTTGCCTTTCAATTTCATTAAAGAGCTTGTGGCACGTAGGCATTGAATCTTTTATAAAGTTCTTGCTCAATTTGGCAGTGAAACTTTCAGAACCAGGGCTTCTCTAAGCAGGTAGATTTTTTCTTAGTTACTTAAGCAGTTTCATTACTTGAGAGTGGCTTATAATGGGTTTGTATATCTTCTTGTTTCAGCTTTGGCAGTTCATATGTATTGAGAAATTTATCAATTTTTCTGAAATTCTCCATTTTATTATAGTGTAGATCTCAAAATAGTCACTAATTGTCTTCTGAATTTCAGCAGTCAATGTGATTTTTTACTTTTTCATTTCAAATTTTACTGGCTTAATTTGTGTCCTTTCTTGCCTGTTTTTGTAAAATTAGCTAGGAGTTTGTCAATTTTGTTTATTCTTTAAAGAAAACACTTCATTACAGTGTTTGTGTTTTTAGTGTTAATTTCATCAGTTTCTGTTCTGTTTCTTTCCTTCCTTGTATTGGATCTTGGTTGTTTTGGTTTTGTATGACCACAAGGCACATCACTAAATTATTTACTTTGGCTCAAGCTTCATTTTCTGATATGGAGATTCACAACGATAAACTTCTTTCTTAGGAAAGAAAACTATAAACTTCCTTCTTCCATTGTGTTGCATAGGTCCTGATATATTTTATTGATACTGCTTAAATTTTTTCTTGATTTATTCTTTGACCAATTATATATTCATGAAAATATTTAACTTCCATGACATTGCATAAGTTTTCTTAACATATGTGTCTAGTATCATTGCACTGTGACTGGATAATATGCATGGGATAATTGTTTTACATTTATGTAAGCATGTTCTATGAGCTAACATGGTTTGTTTGAGAAACAGTTTGATGTAGCACTTAGAAGAATGTGAATTTTGTTGTTCTTCAGGGGAACACTGTAGAAATGTATTACATTTATTTACCTGAAGGTTTGGTTCTTCTCTGATATTTCTTTTTTTCTTTTTAGTCTATTTGATATGTCTCATACAGTTGGATTTTGTAGTCTTTCATTATAGTTACATTGGTGAACATCTGATTTTTATGTCTAATAATTTTATTATATAAAAATGGACACCAGCATCTGGTGGGTATGTCCTTGTTATTGTTATCCCTTCTTATTTGTTTAGATATTAATGTTTATCGAACATATTTGTATCTTCTGATCAGTTTTGGCTTGAGCTGTACTTTGAAATTAGGATAGTTATTCTTGTTTTGTTTTTTATGAATTCCCATTGGGTGTAATATTATGTTTAAGCTGTAAATGCAGAGGTATCAGTTAATTTTAAGTGATAGCTATTCTTGGATAGTTGCCAAAGTTATTTCTAATACAAGTTGAATGGTGATTTGGTACAAGTGATATCAAGAGAAAAATAAGTTCTTAGAGGGTGGAAAAGTAACAAATCATGTTGTAAGGAAGTTATATTAATTTATTTTTCATTGTTATGTCTTTTAAAAAGTTATTTGTAATTTTAATTATATGATAAGATGTATATAATAAAAAATTAAAGGTTCCACACAAGTAACCATTGTTTGTTATTTGTAGATATTCTTTTAGATATCTTTCTGGGATTTGTTGAATTCAGTTGAGTTATATGACGTAGTATGATTTTCTGGTTTGTACTTAATTATTTCTCCCTCTTTCTCTTCCTCATAGGCTTGCTATGGATGTTCTCTGGGGTCAAAATGTGACTGTCGTGGTGTAAAAGGAGAAAAGGTAAGATCTGACATGTTCCTGTGTAAACTTACTAAAATTATTAAGCTACCGATTTGTTTGACATTTTAAAAATAGACATTCCAAGAGTCGGCCAAATAGCTCAGTGGATTAAAGTGTCTGCAAGAAGGCACAGGGGCCAGGGGTTCCATCTCCGGACCGGACCTGCTGTGCCTGCCCTGTCCCGAGGGCACGCTGACAGAGCAGTTGACAGTGGGCATGGTGGTGACAGCCTGCAATTCCAGCTCTTGGGAGGCTGTAAACAGGCAGATCACTATGAGTCCACTCTAGTATTGAGACCCTGAACACCCTATAGACCCTTCACTAAACGAGAAATAAATAAATAAATAAATAAATAAATAAATAAATAATCCATCTCAGCACATAAGTAAAATAAATTCAACCGCACTGATTATTTTAGAGAACTTATTTTCTGCAGGCTTTATTTCAGGGGTCAGCAAATATTTTTATGAAAAATCATGTAATAAATGTTTTGAGCTTTCTGGGACACAGAAGTTCTTTGTGATATTTTTTCTGATGTTTTTGATTTGTTTATGTTTGGTAACTTTTATTTTGCAGTGCTGGCAATGGAAACTAGCGTCTTCCACATGTGAGTCTAGCTCTTTGCCGCAGACATTCATTCCCAGGTTTTCTTCCCTTAGTTTTAAAAATGCCCTATTAGAAGTGATCACAAGAGCTCTTAGTTCTTGGAGCATGTAAAATAAGCCTCTGATGGTATTTGGCATGTGAACTGTTATCTAATCACCCTTTGTCTATCTTGCTGAAATCACTGACTTAATAAGCAAAAAGTGGGAGAAGACAATAAGAAACTACTTCACTGTATTGAATACCATGCTGGAGAGTTTCATGTAGTTTATTTAATCCATGTACCTTAATAGTAGATGAATATATATATATATATATATATATATATATATATATATATATATATATATATATTCCCTTTCCCTACATAATCATCTCTAATTTTCATACACTTGATGATTAAAAAGAATATTGGTGAGTGCAAAAAAGCCTAAGCATTTGCATTCTGAGTTAGTGACTGACAATAAAATTAAGAAATTAATAAATGATAGTGCCAGGTCCCTCAAGCTGTGCTGGCTCCACCCACAGGCCTCACTGAGCCAGTGATGGAGTCCAGGCATAGTGACACTGGTATGTACCAAATACATAAGTGAAAAATATGATAGTGTAACATAAAGAGGATTGTTCTAGAAGACAGGGTCAGACTGTAATCCCAGCACTTTGGAACCCAATAAATATTTTTTGATGAGTGAATTTACTAAATAAGGAACATTCTGATACAACTTCTCTATATCTTATACTGTTTAGGAATATAGAAGTTCCATTAACATGCTCAGATGCTTAAAATCTTCGAGTAAACAGACCTGTCTGTTTGCTTCTTCTGCAGCACTGTCAAAGGCTCATTTGATCACAGACTGTACTTTTCCCCTTAACAGAACAACATTATTGTTAAGTGAATAGTGTTCTACAGAAGACATATGAGTACCATTAGTTTGAAGGGAGCTGCCTTGCCATAAATTGCTTTCCATTTTGCTAAGAAGATATAAAAGTGATTCATTTCAGAAAACAGTGCAATGTGTTTTATCATATTAACTCATTAGAGATAAGAGCTAAACATTCTGGATCAAGAATTAACTTAGAACACAGGAAAGTGACCAGAGGAAAAGGTAAAGAAGATTTTATCTTTTTACAAAAAGGAATTTTGCTGGGTGAATTTTCTTCTGCATGCAACTCTCAGTCACCATTGCAAGACTTAGGTAGAACTATGACAGAAAACCCTAGTCATATTGGCTTAAAAATTAAAGAAAGAAGATGAAGATACCAGGATGGCTAGAAAATGAGGGAAAATATGCTAGAATGAAAGTGAACACAGGGGCGATAGCCTAAACGAATTCCTGAAATGTTTGTCCAAATGCTTGTAAATAATAACCTTTAGATACATAGGAGATATTTCCTACAACCAAGTAAAAAGAAATAGCTTGAAGACTGTAATAACTGATGATAGATTTAAATACTGTCCAGTTAAAAGGAAACAATTATAAATGTTAGTTTATCTGAGTTAACTATTTTTGAAGCAAAATATCAATGTTCTTTAGAGGAAGAGAACTCAGAATCTTTTCATATTACCCACAATGTCCATTATGTAATTAAAAGTTTTCAATTGAAAATGAACAAACACATACACTGAGATTAAGTTCATTGTCCAAACACCCAGCTATGGAGTTGCAAAGTTAGAATTTGTATCTCTTTTTACATAATGGGCTTCAAGTGAGATTTATGGAGTCTGGAACTCAGAGTTCTAGCAACAAAAAACTAAATTTTTATCATTTTTAAAAAGATAAAAACTTGCCAAGTAGAGGTTACTAATGGTGATGAAAAAGACCAACCAAACAAAATGAACTGTGAAATACTATTAGACTAGAGGTTTACCTCAGCCGTAGAGTGCATATTCTGCATGAGCAAGGCTTGGGGGTTGATCCCCAGAACCCCCACATATACCCTAAATGACATAGTATTTTTAAACAAAGATTTAAAGCAGATAGGATAAATATACTTTCTGAGTTTAAAGAAAATCTGCTTATAACTGAACAAGTGAAGAGTAACTACAGTACTGAAAACTGCATATAAAAAGGGATTAGAAAACCAAAGCATAAGAAGTAAAGGTCCATCAGCTGAGTTTAGGAGTGGAATTGAGATGATAGAGGAAAAGTATCAGTGAATTTAAAAATTTAAGTTGCAAAAACTGATCTAATCTGAAGAACACAGAAAAACAATGATGAATAGGACCTCAGTGAATTCATTGACAATGTGAGGTAGTCTGAAATAAATGTAAATTGAGTTCCATAAAGATGAGAAAAATGTCAAGGGAATAAAAATAATAAATGGAAATTTATGCACGTCAAAGGGATTAAATAAAAGTGTTTATTTAAAAGCATTAGAAATAACATATATGTGATTAAGCATAAAAATCTATTCCTTTTCTCTTACTTAGCACAAAAGATTGATAAACATAAGAACAGAAATCCAAAACATATGAAGCCAAATATAACACAAGTAAATAAATAGACAAATTCACAAGTAGATTCTAATATTCTTATATCACTCATGAAATGAAATAGAAATATCAGTTAAGGCATAAATGAGTTAAATTTTGTTGTTGTTAACAACATAGACATTATGGACACATAGAATACTACATCCAACAACTATAAGGTACAGATTTTTTTTCAACGCATATCATTAGAAGCATCGTTGTATATAATCTGAGTATAATGGATTGAGTAAGAAATGAAGAACAATATTTCAATATATCATTACATTTATACTACTGACTTCTTATTTCATTGAAAGAAAGGTTTGTTACTGTTATCTACTTGTTTCTTCTCTGCAGTAGAGGATCTTTTTGTGTATCTCTTACACCCTGAGTAACTATTTGAGTGTAGTAACAGTTTATTATTTTTATTATTTTATTATAAAATTTTATTTTTCATAAATTATAAAATGAAATCAGTAACAATAATATACGTAGAATATCTTCAACTGTGTGAAAATTAAAAAGCATTGTTCTAATAAATACAAGATGAAATTATAAGGAAACTTGGAAAATATTTCTAGCATATTTTTTAAAAGCAACAACTGGCTGGGGAGATAGCTCAGCAGCATAAGAGCTTGCCTGGCAAGTGCAAGGTCCTGAGTAGAATCCCCAGTACTAAAAAGTGAATGAATGAATCAATGAATAAATATGTAAAATATGTAAAAACAACAACTGAAAACTGTGGGGTGATATGAAAGCACAGCTTAAATGGGAAATAGCTTTAAATGTACATATTTCAAAAGAGGAAAGACTAAAATTAGTTTTTGAAGTTTCCCACTTAAGAAGCTAGACAATGACAGGCAAGAAAGAAGATATGTAAGAACAAAAGAAAACAATGGAAGAACTTGCACAGCCAAAATTTAGTAATTGATGAATTGATAGCATGACTGATAAGAAGTGCAAAGCACAAATTGCCAGTATTAGAAATGATTCTAAAACCATTAAATCAACAGTAAGGAAATACGATTTGTACCTATATAATAAAAACATGTGACAACCTAAGTGAAATGAAAGCAATTACCGAGAAACAAATTCAAGGCAAGATTAATAAATGGTTGAATTGGTAAAATGATTTAAGAAGCAAAATATTAATAAAAGTGTTTATACTAAGGAAAATGAACTATCAATTATTCCAGGAAAAAATTCCACCTACACAATATTTCAGGGATGAAGTCTATGAAACACTTATTCAAGAAATAATATCTATCTTGCATAATATTACTCAGAAAATATAAGTATTAAGAATACTCCTCATATAATTTATGAAGCAGTCATATCCTTGATTTTAAATTGCATAAACACAAAAGAACAAAAACAGGAAAAAAAATTTTTTGGCATGGGAGCACATTCTTGTAATCTCAGTACTTTGTGAGGCTGATGCAGGGGTTTTGCCAGCTCAAGCCCAGCCTTAGCAATTTATTGACTTTGGAAGACCTTTTATCATAGTATTAAAAATGATAATAATAAATTGTGTGGGACTGTAGTTCAGTGTAAGGGCCCTGAGTGCAAGCCCAAGTACTACCAAATAACAAAAAATTATAACCAAAAAACTACACATCACTTTCCTTTATGAACACAGTTGTAGTGATTCTTAAAATTTTTGCAAATTATATTATAATGATATAAAAAGCGGACAGTATGGGACTGAGCATGGTCGCTTGTATCTGTAATCCCATCTGTAAGTGCAGTAATTTCAGCACTTGGGAGGCTGAAATTAGGATAATCAGTACGAGTCTGGTATATGTGGTGAGACCCTGTAGACCATGTCGTAAATACAAAAAAAAAAATGGCAATACAATATGAACAACTAAGAATAATAGAAATGTATGTTTGGTTTAATATTGAAAACTAAAACAATGAAATTCATCATTTTAAAAGACTAAAA
>PVKA01025674.1:0-32670 GCA_004027165.1 Ctenomys sociabilis
CCCTCCCGCCTCCCCCACTCCCCCGCCCCGCCACACCAGGGCTTACAGCTTGAACAGTATTTCTTGTTTTCTCTGACCATACACAGTAGTAAGAAATCTAATGTAGCCCCAAGGTAGACGCATGAGGCCCCCAGGGGTCTTCCCCACCTCTCAAATAAGCTGAATCACGGGGCTATTTAAATTTAAACATTTAAGCTATGTAAAATGCATAGCTATGTATTTTACAATGAAATTACTGTTTTTACTTGGGTATATGATTAAAATTTTAATTTTTAAAAATTCTTTGTTATAGAGATTTCTAAGCATAACCACAAGTAAAACAAACAGGTTCATGGTCCCCCACACCCTGCAGTCACAGGGCTCCAAACAACATAACCTGCTCATTGCAGCTGTGAGTGTCCCCTTCTTTGAACTCCTTCCCAATTCTAGGTCATTGTAAAGTAAACCCTGCATAGTTTTTACACAATTCCTCAATATTCTTCTCCATAATACAACTATCTATATATATCTCTATCTGTATCTATCTATCTATATATATCCCTAATGATAAAGAGCAAATTTTTTAAAAATCAAAATTATATTAACATATCTAAATCTCTCTAAAGTTTCCCAGCAGTTCTTCTCTCTCTCTCTCTCTGTTTTTTTTTTTTTTTTTTTTTTTTTTTTTTTTTTTTTTTTTTTTTGAGACAGCATCTCATTAGGCTCCCTAGTCTGGGATCTAACTCAAGTGATCCTTCTGCCTAAACAGCTGGGCCCACAGGTGTGCACCACCACACCTTTTTCCCTACTTTGTTTTTTTTTTTTCCGATTTCCACCTTTCCTTCTGGTTTGTTTTATTTATTTGTTTTAGAGCCCTGTACACTGGGCTCTAAAACCACTGAAAGCAGGTACTTTCATCTGTTTTGTTCCCTGCTACATCCTCAGTATCTAAAGTCATTCAAAACTGTGGAGGACCACCCGATCAGCTCTCCTTGAAAGAAGAGCGATTGTCTCCATTTTGGCTGAGCCTGACCCTATTTCCTATGTAATGCTATGTTCAGGGCTGGCTAGGACTTCTCTTTATCCCTTCAATTGGCCTTAAGCAATACATATTGGTCTAGTCGAAGTGCTGGTGGTAAGTTTTGAAGACGGCATGTGTGTATGTGTTTCCCTGACAACCCACACCTGCTGCTCTCCAGTATGAGCCGCGTTGAGACAGGACGAAGAGCCAGTGATTGCAGTTGGCTGGGAAGGAGCTTCGGCATAGAGGCTATGACTTTCCGCAGCTTGAAAGATTACACCTCAGAGCTGAAGCACCAGACCCTCAAAACATTAAGTACTAGCTTAGTAGCATAATGCAAATTACTCTCTGCATATGACAGAGGTAAATGCAGGCCACCCACCTAGCCCAGCTCACAGTACTCACCTACTTCCCACAATGCTCTTCCTCAAGCCATGCCTGCTCAGCTGAATAAAACCCCAGGGGCCCTGGGTTGGTCTCTTTGTTCCAGAAAGCCATCTTTGTGGCTGGACTTAGGGTCCTTTGACTCCCTAATAATTATAAATATGTTTTAGTGCCTTTCTTTCACTGTGGGTTGCACTGGGAGTGGGAAAAAGGAATTAACTTAGTGGGATTCCAAAAATGTATCTTTGGGATTACAAATTTTGACTTCTTAAACCAAGGCAAGAGTCTGGAGGGGACTCCTACACAAAACTATCTAAAGTTAGAAAGCACTCACCATCCTATTTCTGAACAAATGAATCCTTGCAAATCAAAAGAACAAATGAAATCCACATGAGGAAGTGGCGGCAAGACTCTGGCCATAAACCTCACTTCTTTCTCAGCCAAGTTTTTGATCAGAGTTCAGATAACTGTTCAAATTTACTCTTTCCAAGAAAGCTTAGTCATAGTCAGATTCCTAAGTAATAGTTTAAAAGACTATTCAGAGATAAGAAGGGAATTTAAAAATAAACCAGAAAAAAACTTAATAATTACTACCTCCTTGACAAAAGAAAAACAATCTATTGTATTTCCATAGAGAAATGGTTGATCCATGGGAACTGGCAGAACAGAGCAGATCCAGATAACCTGATCCTGCACGTCCTGGCTTTAACAGTCTAGAACAGCCAGCCCCAATTTTTTTTGGCACCAGGGACCAGTTTCATGGAAGGAAAGTTTTCCCAGAAGCAGGTGATGAGGGAGTAGTGATGACGGAGTAGTTTCCAGTGATTCAGAGGCCCACACAGTCTTGATCTCTCCAGCACACTGTTCACTATAGGATTCTAGGTCCCATGAGAATCTAAAGACAAGCTGATCTGACAGGAGGCGGAGCTCAAGAGATGACACAAGTGAGGGGGGCGTGGCTATGAGGTCTACTTCCTAATGGGCCACTGACCTGTAATGGGTCTCTAGGTCTGGGGATCCCTGGTCTAAAAGCCTTCCCAAGCTAAAAGAAAAATCTTCATCTGTCTTGTATTCATATAACAATAATAGATTTATAAAGACCCCTTATTAGACACAAAGCTGTCTTCATTCTTTTTTTGGGGGGGCAGAACTGGGGATTGAACTCAGGCTCTTGCACTTGCCAGGGAAGTGCTTATTCCACTGAGCCATCTCCCGGGCCCAAAGCTGTCTTTATTCTAAGCACTTTCCTTTTTGAACTCACTAGCTTCATCATGACTATGGTAAGTAGGTATAGTTATTATCACTAATTTGTGGGCAGCATTGAATGAGGCACAGACTGAGAGCTCACCACAGTATAGCAGTTCCAGAACATTCTTTAGCCACACCTATAACCACCAGCTGAAGGACAAAGAGGGAGGTCATGCCCTGAACCCAAGTGAAGAATAAATATAGGTAGAAGGGAGACAAAACCACCCATTAGATAAAAAATTATAGTGAATTATTTAAAAATTTATTACAGTAATAATAATCTCCCCCAGAATTCTCCTCCTACTTCAAATATAGATAGCCCATCGTTCTTTTTTTTTTTTTTTCAGAACGAGGGATTGAACTCAGACCCTTGCACTTGCCAGGGAAGCACTTATTCTGCTGAGCCATCTCCCCTGCCTTGTAGCCCATAATTTTTAACGATGCATGTTTCACTGTAATAAATTTTTAAAATTTAAATATTCAGCATTGTGGAGAATGACTCAGAGTGCTTCAGAGCTCGGGGGTGTCTAAGGACACCTGAGGACATGAGCCCACTGTCTAGCACAAGAGCACAGAGGGATATAGTTACGCAGCCATAACTTAGCAGTGGACCATTACACATACACCAGTGAGGCTAGCATGTAAGAATGTAAACATGAGATAACAACCAGTTTAAGAATTATACAACAAAAACACAGCTGGCTCTTACATTCCTGTTATTGCTAATGTCTTGCACGTGTTCTTTAACATAAGGACCTCACCCAAGAAAATCTCCCTTGTCCTCCTGAGCAGGCTCACACTGATATTTCTGATCACTACAGTTTAGAATTGTAGTTCTAAAATACAATCAGTATTACTCAAGGTTGTATCTTTACTCCCTAGGCTTTCTACCCCCTAGGTCCTTCATACCCAAATCCCTTAAAGACACAGTCAGTCCATAAACTAACCCAGTTGAGAAAGCAATGAGAGCAACTGAGCTTACAATAAAGCAACAGAGTCAGGACTTCAGAGCGTATTGTGGGCACTTAGGTCAGATCACTTGTCTTAGATGACACCTCCAAGAGCATCTGCATGCCCACGGGCCACAGTGCGTCCCTGTCTTGAATCCCACACTCTATTTTCTCTCTGAGTTTGTCCTTCCACTGTGTCTAATAAATCTACCCAGACCTCTTGCTGACAGGCCCTAACACTCTTCTTCTGCTGTCATAGTCAGAAACTCACTCTGGGGAGAGGGACAAAATGAAGCCATCTCTCTCCATCTCAGCCTGTCTGCTGACAGGCTGCTTCTGGGGTCTGCACCGCTGCATGCTGCTGGAGATGCCACACAATCGCACTCTCTTCAAGGACACCAGCAAGGAAGCAGCGGGAAGCCAGCCTGGGAACTGAGCCGCCTGCACTGTGACCCTGCTCTACCACTCCTCGCTGATGTCCGGCTTCAGCAGACTGACCTCTCTGAGTCACTTCTTCACTACAAAATAGAGATTATAAAAACTAATGCCTTGTACAGTCATGAAAAGGATTGAATGAGCAAAGCTATATAATGCACTTAGCACAATTTCTAGCATTTAACGTGCAATGCAGCATAAGGATTAAGGGGATGGTGTGGCCAGATGCGATGCACACACCTGCAATCCCAGCTACCCCAGGGGATATGGATGGAGGAGCACAAGTTCAAGGCCATCCTGGACAGCTTAGCATGAATTCAACCCAAAAGAAAAAAATAAAAAGGGTTGGGAATACAGCTCAATGGTTCCAATCTCCAGTAGCAAAAAGCAAGAAAAAAACATAGGCTGAAGGGTGAAACATGAAGATTAGCCTCCTACATTTACAATAACTCTCAGCATTATTCTCTGTAACACACGTAGGGTAGCATCTCACGCTATCATAGTCAGGAAATGTTATTTCATTTTAACTGTGTCATTCGTCCCCTCCCCCAGCATATATCCAAGCTACCTTATGCTCTTCACACCCAGACTGCAATATATTTTATTTATTTATTTTTTTTGTGGGACCAGGGATCAAACTTGGGACCTTGTGCTTGTAAGGCAGGTGCTTAAGCCACTGAGCTGTCTCGCCAGGCCCTGCAATACATTTAACATGCTTACAAGTTCCCAAGAAGAGCAGCTATAACCCTGGTTTCCAAACTCCTGCCACTCCCAGCTCCTCCCCACCATCACCCACAAAACCTCGTAAAAGACTGGGTAGGGGTAGAAAATCTGTACCCAGACTTCTCTGGACCCCTGTTTACACTGAAGGCTACTACTTCCATGCCTGGCTTGATTTGGTACTTAAAAGTACCCAAGCCGGGTATGATGTAACCTCAGCACTCCAGAGGTGAGGCAGGAGGATCACCACCCAAGCCTAGTTTGGGCAAGTGACCAGCATGGAGGGAAATGTCCTATGTGTCCACGGGGCGTGGGTGCCACTGGTAGTGTAGGAGCAGCAGGATGTGGATGAGTGCACTAAGATCATCAAAGTGAGACTCTCCCGGGATCCCTGGGAGACAAAGGCTGGGACACAAGTCATCTTAATGCCCAGCCAAGAGCTCATGGTGGAGGGAAGGGGCTTCCAAAAGGAAGAGCCTGTAAGAACAAGCGCAGCACCATGGAGACCAGCGGGGGAGGGCTGGGAGAGGCCAGCAAGGCAGAAAAAAGGATCATCCACCTCTTGGTTGCTGCAGTGTGCATCCTGTCCTCTGTGCCTAGAGAAGACAGCCATAGAGGGAAGCCACTAGGTCACAGAAAGCCCTCACCCCCTGCCAACAGGGTGAAGTCATGCTCAGACAGTGGGGACAGAGGGAAGGACTTGGGCATGCCCAGGAGACCAGAGACACCGTCCCACAGCTGCAGGGAGGAGCTTCCAGGTACCTTGGGTAATACTAGGCAGGAAAGGCCCTGCCTGAGTGAGCACTGAAGTGTTAGCTACTAGGTCAAGCAGACATTTCTCCCCTGGTACTGGCAAGCGAAACCAGGGCCTTTGCACTGAGCTACATCCCCAACCCTATTTCACATTTGTCAGGGGCATGTAAGTCCCTTAATGCTGTAAGTCCCTAAATCACCCAGCAGGGGATTGAATTTGCAACCCCCCTGCACCACCCTCCAGACTGCTGGCACTACGGTGATATCTTGGTTCTGAAAGTTAATTCAGTCTACAATTCAGTTCTCAAAGTGAATAAATTAAATTTCCCAATAAGGTTTAAAATGAGTAAGGTTAATCCATTGTGAATCATATGGATTCTTTTAACCACAAAAAAATATTCAATAAGGTACAGAACAGGTTTTTGGTTTGTTTGTTTGTTTTTGTTTTATTTTGTTTTGGTAGAACCAGGGATTAAACTCAGGCCCTTGTGCTTGCCAGGGAAGTGCTTATTCTACTGAGCCAGCTCCCTGGCCCCAGAACAGTTTAAAGATAGAAAATACTACCCTTCCTTGGGACAACTTCCAAAGTCAAGGTCTGGAGGGTGGGTAGGAAGGAGATTATTGTTTGGAGGGAGAGTCCACCTGCCACAAAGACAATGGAGAGACCTCCAATAGGGGTTTTGCTTCATTATCTGTTAGCTACAGAGTCTGTTTTAAGGGGAAAAAACTTTCTGTTTTTTTAATGTATTTGGTACGGGGTCTCACTATGCAGCTTGAACTCATAGTGATTTTCCTGTTTTCAGCCTCCCCAGCGCTGGGGTTCTAGATGCTTGCCACCACACCCAGTCTTGGTGGCTGGCTAAGGTTGCCCGGAGGTGGGGCCAGTGTGGCATGTGGTGTCAGGGAACCCAGGTCCTTCCATTTGTCTCAGGTGCTTAGTCCACTGAGCTTTCTCACTTCCCAGAGTTTAAAAAAAAAAAAAAAAAAAAAAATCTTTCAATGTCATTTGTTTTTTCCTGCGCTGCATAACCCTTTGGAAGCGAGTGACCACGATTCATCAGCGACCTCTGTTCTTTGTTGCTATGCTGGGGTGGTGCTTCCCAAGAAACCCTGTCAGGCCTATTTTTCCGTAACGGATTTTACTACATCACTGCTAACCTCCTGTCTTCCCCCTGTTCAGGGGGACGCTCCTCAGTAAGTGGCTCCTGCGGCTCACTTGGGAGTTCAGCAAGTTCTTCCGTGTCAGCTCCTCATTCTCTCCAGGAGCTCCTCTGCCTTCGCACCACCAACGCTCAGACCTATGCTCCTTCCTGCCGCTGCACACAGTCTCCCCCAGCACCTGTGCGGCAGACCCCTCAGAGTCACATTCAATGGCGCGTGCCAGCCACTGCTGCTTCCAGGCTGCTTACAGTCCAGTAGGTGGCGACTTCCAGGGTTCATCCATGAGACTGATACAGTGGAGGACATTGAAATGTCCTTCCAAAACTTTCAGTCAAGGATGTCTCTTGATGACATTAAAACACCTAGTGAAGAGCATCTTTCTTTATAGCTTCTTGAAGCTGCAGTTCATTTGCTGGTCTATGGGTTGCCGAAGAGGTGGCATGTTGGGAGGAACTTCACCTTTATGAACTTAGATTCAGCATCCATATCGTCCACCGAGGCTGGAAGGTACGCGGGGGCACTGCCCATCAGCGGAAGGAAACTCTCAGGCAGTAGTAGGTTGTCAGATATTTCTGAGCAGCAGGTGTGGACACCTTTTGTAGCCCCCATTCTCTGGATGATGGCTTTGTGACCCAAGCTTTTGTATTGGTGTCCACATGATGGGCACCTGGCCTGGTGCATGTTCTGCCTCCTGAATGTAGGAGCGGTCTGGCAACAGGGCACCAGGAGTGGCTTAATCTTCAGATCACCATGTTTGCTCTGCATTTTCTCCGGGCCAGTGCTGGATTGCATGATACCATACACTACTAGACTACTGAAAAGCACACAAAAGAGCTTCGCAGGAAGTGGTCACAGCTCTGTCGGTAAATGTGATCTCGACTATAGGAACCCTTGAGCATGGGTCACAGCAGGGAGGATGGCTGCAGCTGTGATCCTCATGCAGTGTGGAATTTTTGTATGCAAGCAAAATTCTGGCAAACACTTACGCTCATAAGCGAAATTGTTCTCACACAGAAGCATTTGTGAAATTAGGGATATAGCTCAGCAGTGTAAACACCTGCCTAGCAAGCACAAGGTCCTGAGTTCAATCCCTGGTACCTCAAAAAAAAAAGGAAGAGGAGGAGGAGGTGCAGGAGGAGGAGGAAGAGGAAGAAGGAAAAGGAGGAGGAGGAGGAAGAGAAGGAGAAAGAAAAAGGAGGAGGAGAAGGAGAAGAAGGAGGAGGAGAAGAAGAAGCACTGGTTACAGGCATAGGCCATCACATCTGGCTATTTTCATTATCTTTCTAGCTAATTTTCCACCTTGCAAGTTTTGCATTTGATATAAATCAAGTGTTTCCAAGTACAAATCCATGACAGCTGATTTCTGGATAGAACACAAAACCTCTCACAGATGAAAGTATCTGAGGGGGCTTCAGGTCAGAAGCTGTGATGTCAGTCACAGCAAGCGAGGCAGAGAGGTACCCACGAGGAGAAGCTCTGCCAACCATTCGAAGGCAGCACTCCCCGCCCCCACTCCAGAGCGCAAGCCTTTCTCTGGCTCATGCTGGGACTCCCCACACAGCCTTCCTTTCATCTTTCTTCACAGCATTTTTTGGCCTGGCCTTAAAACCCTCTGGAGAAACTTCACAAGACTCTCCAGATGAAGGCAGGGTCAGCACATTCCAAGCTGATGGAAGGAAGACAGCAGATGATGTGCACATTTTTTAAAGAGTACATGTACCTTGGTCTGTCTGAGAGTTTGCCGACTAGCCAAAGTTGGACCCTTCCTAAAAGCAGGCGGTTTCAGTAGTATGCTGATAATCAACCAATTATCTCCTACTTGAAAAGGAATTCAGAGCCCTGCTAACCACATGATACTCATTTTGTCTCAATGGGGGAAAAGAATCATCACTAAGGGCAATTGTATTGGAGAAAACAAATACCATTTTAAGAGACTATTTCATACAACTGAGAAATTTCTATGTCCTAAGCATGGTATAATACTTTATGTTTCCAACCTGGTTCTGTCAGTTTTGTGGGAGGCAGATTCTACCTGCTTTGAACACAGGTAAGGAGCTAAAGTCACTCCTTTCCCTGCTCCATGGCCTCATACCACCAGTGGTATCTGACTGCACTGTTAGCAAAGACCTGGGCTGTGGCAGGGAATAGAAACCAAAAGTTGGAGGAGTGAGGTTATGCTGGCTGAACTACATGGGGCAAGCTGTGAATCTTTACAGATGGGACACCCGCTCCTGATGAGTGAAAATCCTTGGCAAGACGGCTCTGTGCTAAGTCCCAAGGGGCAGCTAGCTTTTTCAGGCCTTTTATTATTATTATTATTATTATTATTATTATTATTATTATTAATTTTATTGAGAAACAAATAGCAATGAGACAGTTTCAAAACCAATTAGTAGGACAGTTTCAATAATGAATACATTGCATATTGTTGTCTTCGTAGTGGTTATCCATAGTACAAGATGCAGACATCATATCCTGTCCAAACAGTTAGTACAAATCTTTCTTCTCATTGAACTAAGAGAAAGTATCTGTATATCTATCCTATTTTGTATATACAGATACAAAATGGTCCTTCATTTGTATCCCCTTCTTTTTTAGTTTTGCCAGGTATTCTATTGCGATTTAAATATTGTATGTGTGTGAATTAAGCAAAATAATCCAATATAGTCCAGAACTCTATAATAGTAGTGAGTTATCCACAGGACTGGCAATGTCAGAAGTTGTTGACTTGAGCCTTTTATAGCTCGGCATATTAATATGGCTTTACTTTTTATACCTAGTTTTTATACTTTCCTGCTGGGTGGTTAAGACCAAGATAAAGCAAGACCTACATAAAAGGAAATGTAACTTTTGTATCTGCTAAAGTCAGCCAAATCCCTTCAGGATTTACCCTAAAACCCTGTACCGCAACAAATCTACCTACCTTTGCTCTTCTTCCCTACCCCTAATCACCCTTGTTAGCCCCGTATGACTTTGGTCGACTCTGGTACATCTCAAATTTCCTAGAGCTTTAATACACCTGCTCCCCTCACAGCGTAGGACCCAGCCTCATTCCCTCCCCACTCAGAAAACATCCCGCCCAGCAGATGCCCTCCAGCAGCTGCTGCTGCACAGATAAGTAATGTATCATGTGTGCTTAACACATAGCAGCAGTGTAGTGCCACTGGTTTATTCTAGAAGACTTTTAGAAAGCCCTTGAGATAAAAGCCTTTATATTCTTAAAATCAGGAACTCTTACATTTCTTCTTAAGGAACGGGATTGATTTTATCTAACAGATGATCTGCACTGTATATATGATCAAATTTCTACCTTTGCATTTTTTGTTTGTTTGTTTGTTTTTGTTTTTGTTTTTTGGTGATACCAAAGATTGAACTCAGGACCTTGTGCTTGCCATGCAAGCACTTATTGTACTGAGCTATCTCCCCGGCCCATACAATTGCATGTTGATTTGATAAAAAGCTTAAGTCTTCAAAAGAAGGAGGACAACCCAGCCCTGCCCCCAGGGCATGCTGAGGCAGCTTGGTGGTGCCTGTAATCCCAGCTCTTGGGAGGCTGTAAACAGGTGGATCACTACAAATCTGATCTAGTAGTGAGACCTTGAACACACTGTAGACCCTTCCCCCACACACACTTAAAAAGGAGGAGAAAAGATACAGCTGGGGAGAAAATATTTGCAGCATAACTAAAAGGATATCTGAAAACTTTGATGATGATGATGACGATGGCGGCAATGTATTATTCATCCAGGGCACGTTGGCACATACTTGCAATCCTAACACTCTGGAAGGCTGAGGCAGGAAAACTGCAAGTTCAGGCCCAGCCTGGATCATTTAGTAAGATGCTGGCTTTTTAAACACTTCATTTAAAGGACTAGGAATGTGCAAGGCCCTGAATTCAATCCACAATTCACACAAAATAATTGGGGGGTATTGCCCAAAATACACAAAGAACTTTTAGCAAGGTGTGCTAGGAGTACCTCTATAGCCCCTGCTACTTAAGGGAATGAGGCAAGAAGATAACCTGAGCCCAGGAGTTGTAGGCCAGAATGAAAAACAGAAAGGAGGAGGAGAAAAGAATTCTTAGAACTCAATGAGTAGAAAATGAACTACACAATTTAAAAACAGGCAAAAGCCCAATACAGATTTTGACTAAACAAGATAGACACATGGCAAGTAGGTCCATACAAAGATGGTCAGGACCATCAGCTTTCCTCACGACTCACACACTTTCCTAGATGGGCTCCTGACAGGGATTGCAACCCCATAACATATTCTTATCTAGACTCCAAGGCCTGCCTCTGAAATCTAGGTGAAAGCCTCTCTGATCCCACAGTTGTATTCTGCATACACCTAAAACCAGCACCATGTAGATGACACAAAAATCTGTCACCAGCTGGAGAATTACATGAGCCCTTTTATGTCTCTCCAGTAGTTGCAGAGGTCTCTTAGTGCCTAGGTGGCTGAACACTGCTAACTGAATTCTGGGGAATCAGTTACTATTCCCTAGGCTGTCACCATTCTGAGGCATCATCACTTTGGACTCTCTTCTAAAGCAAAGTCTTCCATTTTTCTACCACTGAGCCTGCAAAGGACTAGGACTTTTGGATTCCTCCCATATCCTGAAGGTATCCTTTGTATTGTCCAGATCCAAAGTACTTGGCTTCTGTTTTTTTGTTTGTTTGTTTTGTTTTTTGTTTGTTTTGTACTGGGCATTGAACTCAAGTCCTTGTGCTTGCCAGGCAGGCACTTAAACTGCTGAGCTATCTCCCCAGCCCATTGGCTTTTTTTTAAGTCTAATCCCTTTAGCAGCCAGTCTCTCCTATTCTCCATCTTCATAGGCCACAACTTTACTAGAGCTGTCTTTCTGATCAAACTCAAGACTTTTAAAATCATTCCACTTGCTTTTTGTTCTGGATTCTTATGATAGCACTGGCTAAAAGCCCCCCATCAGTAGCTATGCAACCACCTCAATATTAGATTGCCTTTGGGGCCAGTGACATAGTTCAGCAGTCTAAAGCTTAGGCAGACACAGGGATTCACAGTTCGATCCCCATCACCACATGCCATGTCAGCCCCACCATCAGGGTGGGATGAGCCAACCCAAAATAAAAAATAGATTGCCTTGAAATTTCCTCAGGCAGATCAGCCTGTTGTTCTTAATCTTAGGCTTGCTCAAAGCCTCCAAACAGCATCAAAATATAGACAAATTTTCTGTGAGGGCATAACTCACACTGGTAGAAATCTATCTCTCAAAAACCTACTGAGTCTGGTCTTTTCTATCTGCTTTTTTAAAATCAGAATTCTTAGTCGGGCATGGTGGCGCAGGCCTGTAATCCCAGCACTCTGGAGGCTGAGGCAGGAGGATTTTTGTGAGTTCAAGACCAGCCTAAGCTACAAAGTGAGTTTAAGGCTGAACTGCATAGTGAGACCCTGTCTCAAAAAGAAAAAAAAAAAAAAATCAGCAGTCTTGTCCTCTGAGCTAGCATTCTAAGACTGATTATCCATCCAGTATCCATAAACCTTTCCAAACTCCTCCTACAAGCCATTTCTAAAAATTTATGAACCATATAGCCGGGTAGCATCAAGGCAACAGCCCCACTCCTGGTACCAAAATCTTAGTTACGTTTTTGTTTGGGGAACAAAATATTCAACACCCTCAAGTTAAAAGAGGAAAGTTTATGTTTGGCTCACTCTTTTCAGAGGTTTCAGCCCATAATCAGGTAGCTTTAAGGCAGGGCAAAGGAGACTTGCTCATGGAATGTCAATCAGGAAGCAGCGGAAGAGATCAAAGGAGCAGCAAGGAAAACATAGGCCCAGGACACATCCCAGTGACTCATCTCTTACAATCAGCCTTTGCCTCCTAACATGACACTTAGCTACAAACTCATCAGTGGGTTAATCCCACTATGAGTATCACACTCCCATGGTCCAATCATCTCCCCAAATCCCCACCTCCCAAAATCCCCACCTCCCAAAATCCCCACCTCCCAAAATCCCCACCTCCCAAAATCCCCACCTCCCAAAATCCCCACCTCCCAAAATCCCCACTAATGAACTTATGAGGATAGTGGGGAATTTAGATACAAATCATAATAAGCTGCCATGAAACTTCCTCTGCCAGATTAGTTAGTCTGCCACCCTTAATCTCAGTCTCCCCCATAACCTCAGGATATGGCCAAAATGCAAACAAATTTTCTGTCAAAGAATAATACACATGGCTCCTGGTTCAATGGCCAGTGTAGTCCTTGTCCCCAAGTCAAACCTTCTAGGCCTGGCCTTTACTGTCCACATTCCTATTGGCCTTCTCATCTTCTGAGCCCTGATCAGTTTTGTAGATCAAACCCTGGCCACAGCATTGTAGGTCTTCTTTAGCCAGCACCTCTAAATTTTTCCAACCTCCTCTCACAAACCAATTCCAAAGGCTTTTGAAACACATAGGTATAGCACCAGCAATAGCTCTACTTCTGATACCAATTTTCTGTATTAGTCACTTACACAGCACTGGGACTGTGGAGGATCACCTGAGCAGCTCTCCTTGAAAGAAGAGCGACTGTCTCCATTTTGACTGAGCCTAACCCTATTTATTTACAGAGCTGGCTAGGACTTCTGTTTATCCTTCAGTTGGCCTTAAGCAATTATAATACAGATTACTTTCTCTGCATATCCTCTCTGCATATGGTGGACTTAAATGTAAGCCCCCCACCTAGCTCAGCTCACAGTAGTCACCTTCTTCCCACAATTCTCAGTCAATTCTCCTCAAGCCACTCCCCCACTGAATAAAAACCAGGGAAGGCCCTGGGTCACACTTTTGATTCCAAAAAGCCATCTTCATGGCTGGACATAAGAGCCCCTCGACTCCCCGATGATTAAAAATATAATTAATTGTGTGTCTTCATTTTCGCTGTGGGTTGCATTGAAAGTGGTAGATTGGAATCAACTTGATGGGATTCCAATAAGGTCACTTTGGGATTACAAATATTGGTTTCTTGGACCAAGATGAAGACCTGGAAGTGTCTCCTACATTGGACAAAATGTCCAACACTCACAACTTAAATGGGAGGTTCATTTGGCCTCATGATGTCAGAAGGTTTAGTCTATAGCTGGTTGTCTTCAAGGCAGAACTAGCATGGTGAAAGACAGTTGCTCAGGCCATGAAAGCAGAGAGAGAAGGGAGGGACGGGTTCCAAGTATACTCACAAATCGCTGTAAACTCTGAGAACTCTGAAGTATTCTTTAATTTACAACTGCTCTGCAGTCTGTCTCTCATCTTCACAGGCCAGTTGGAATGTTGAATGCTCCTTGATTTGTTTTTAGGTTAATCATGATTCTTCTCATAATTAGATTTAGACTACGCATTTCTTGCATGAATTCCATGGAAATTATATTGGCACTTCTCAGAGTATTATAGCCAGAAGGATAGACTTTGTGTTCCAGAGCTGGTGGAACTTTAATCCAAGTAAAGTTTCTCAGACTTCCTCACCATAATACTATTTCTTCGCTGGGGAGATGGCTTAGTGGAATAAGCGCTTCCCTGGCAAGTGCAAGGGCGTGAGTTCGGTCCCCGGTTCCGCCACACACACACACACACACACACACACACACACACAAAAAGTTGAAATACTATTTCTTTGCCCTTTGCATTTAATACCTAATGTATATTGGGACTATGTAAATTGCCAAATATTCATCATTACCCTTGCAGTGCACTGATAATTCTTGCCTGAAGGCTTACTGCAATGATGGTGGCCAGCCTTCTTCTTCATTTATTAGTTAGAAATCTGTAACAAAGAAAACCTTATCTCTCTTTCCCATTTGTGTTTTATATCAGTATAACTCACATAGCCTTATTTGATTGAATGGGTTATATCTGTAATTGTTCTTACTTGTTCCAGTTGTAGCTCATGAGAGTGACTCAAACTGGATTCTAAATTTTATTTCCATCCTTCTCTTGCGCACTTGTTTACTTTCTGACACAACAATCTTTTAACTCCACTTGTATTTTCCCAGCTCCAGTCCCATAACTGCTTATTTATTCTTCCAAAAGTGGCTACATACCTTTAAGTGGACAACAGTGCCCAAGGTCTGGCCAAATCTTTTTTTTTTTTTTTTTTTTTTTTTTTTTTTTTTTTTTTTTTTTTTTTTTTTTTTTTTTTGTGGAACCAGGGATTGAACTCAGGACCCCGCTCTTGCCAGGCAAGTACTTATTCTACTGAGCTATCTCCCCAGCCCCTAGGCCAAATATTTTTATTGAGATATCAATCAAGTCAACAACTTCTACAGATAAACCACTACTATTGTAGACTGCTGAACTGTGTTGGATTGTTTTGCTGTATTCATGCACCTACAGTGTTTAGATGCCAATGGAGTACCCATCTCTGACAGGACTAAACAAAAAAAGAGGATAAAAAATAAAATAAGGGGCCAGGGAGATGGCTCAGTGGAATAAATTCTTCCTTGCCAAGAGAAAAGGCCTGAGTTCAATCCCCAGTTCCGCCAAAATAAAATATACTATAAAAAAGGGAGTGATATCATTCTTAAATAGATCACCTCATACTCTAGTTTCGCTTCAGATCAAATAGACCACCTCAGCATCCAGTAGACACAAGCATCTGGGTGCACAAGGATGTTATACGTGTATCTATTTGCAAATGTGTTTAAGGTGGGCTTGCGAGCTACCATCTTGGGTCCCCATGTGTGTGCGCCTAATCTCAGCTGGTTTACCTGAGACCCCTTGAGTGCCAGCCTAGTCCCCTGTGCTGCCCCATATCTGCTCGGGCAAGATGAAAGAAACTATTGTGAACCAGGAAAAACTCACCAAACTGCAGCCACAATGCGCATTGGTGGGAAAGGAACTGCTCACAGAAAGAAGGTGATTCATAGAAAGCCACAGCAGAGGATAAAAAACTTCAGTTCTCATTAAAGAAGTTGGGATAAACAATATGTCTGGTATTGAAGAGGTGAGTATGTTTACAAAGCAGGGATCAGTTACCTACTGCAACAACCCACAAGTTCAGGCATCTCTGGAAGCAAACACTTTCTCCATTACAGGCCACGCTGAGACAAAACAACTGACAGAAATACTACCCAGCATCTTGACCTGCTTGGTGCGGATGGTCTGACTAGTTTAAGGAGACTGGTTGAAGATCCGCCCACACAATCTGTGGGTAGATAAGCTCCGCTTGCTGCTGGCGAGGAGGATGATGAGGTTCCAGATCTCGTGGAGAACTTTGATGAGGCTTCTAAGTATGAGGCAAACTGAACCAAGTCAGCTTCTGAAAAAGATCAAACTTGGAAGAAATTCCTGGGAGCTATTTTATATTATGACTGCTTTTTGAAATTGTTTTTGTTTATGGATCTGATAAAATTTAGATCTCTAATATTGTTCAAGCCCAAACCCCTTGGACACTGCAGCTTTTTTCAGTTTTTGCTTAAGTATAATTCATTCTTTGCAGCCAATTAAGCTGGAGAAGCCTCAGACTAAAGCTTGAAAAAAAGATTAATAAAAAAAAGATGGGTTTGCACTGACATCCCAAATTTCAAACCACCATCACCAAGTTCACCATAGTCTCTCCTTTCTCTATATTACCTTTCTTTTAGTGGTTAATAACAATAACCAAAAACCTGGTTTTCATCATACCTTATTTAAGTAAATCATCTTTATGCATCTTCAAAAAACACTCACATAGGTTGTGTGTGTGTATGTGGTGTCTATCTGAATAGGCTTTTTATGTCATTTGTCCATTTTTCTCTTGGGTGTTAGTATTTTTTCCTCCACTTTAAGGATTTTTATATCTTAGGGATATGACCTCTTCCTGTGTAAAACTTTACAAATATTTTTTTCCTCAGGTTAGCCTTTGTCTTCTGATGTTGTCATGCTGATTTTTGCCATACAAAAGTTTTTTTTTTTTCTATGTAATCACATTTATCAATCATTTACTTTATTGCATGAGTTCAGATTGGATAATTCCATCCAGGCTTTCCTCTGGTAATCATATGGTTTTATTTGTCTCTACATTAAAGGTTTATTTCTGTCTGAATCATTTTATTTTCATATAGGTGAAGCTCCAACTTTTTTCTCTCTCCAAATACAATTTAATTGACCCAGCACCATTTAATAAAAATCCCCTTTTACCTTCATTTTGAGATGCCACATGTGCGTGAGTAGTCTACTAGAAACTTCTTTTTTCTTTGTTTGGAGCATGCTAGGGATCAAGCCTGGCACATGCCAGCAAGTGGTCTACCCTAGGACACCCCTCCAGCTTTCCATTATGCACATTTTATTCTATTCCATTAGTTGTCAACTTGCACACTGGTTCTTCCCCATTTTAATTTTTTTCCCATTTTAATTTTAGAGGCTTTGTAATATGTTTGCTATATGATAGGGCAGTCTTTCTGTAGAATATATCACTTGATTTTGTACTACAATGCACAGTAATCACTGTTTGCTCTTTGTGTTTTCTTTCTTTTTATTTATTTATTTATTTATTTATTTTTGGCAGAACCAGGGATTGAACTCAGACCCTTACACTTGCCAGGGAAGCGTTTATTTCACTGAGCCATCTCCCCAGTCCCTGTGTTTTCTTTCTTATGTGTATTTTGAGATAGGACCCTCATATGTAGTCCTGACCGAAATCTTTCTGCCTCAGCCTACAAAGCAGTGGGATTACAAATGTGACATTCCTAGCTAAATTTCCCTTAATATCCAAAAAAGTTTATGTTTTATTCTATTTACCTCCTGTACGTTTTGTTGTTGCTGATGGTGGCTGGCTTTGTTTTGTCTTTGGTAGCGGAAATTAAAACTAGGCCTTTTGCACTGAGCTACATTCCCAGACATTTTATATATATATATATATATATATTTTTTTTTTTTTTTTTTTTGAACTTTGAGACACAGTCTTGCTAAGTCATGAAGTTGCCCAGTTAGGCACAAACTTGTGATCCTCCTTCCTCAGCCTCCAAGGATGCTGGAATTACAGACATATGCCAAAACATGGGCTTACTTTGTTAAGTTGAGAAAACATACTTCATTTCCCTGAAGAAAAGGAAATATTTCATATATTCCAACTCATGGAATTCTCTTAAATAGGGCAAGGATAAAGACATTTAATTTACTTTTACTATTTGGTATGTTAAAGACTTTTTAGGTTCATTTTTTTGCTTTTGAGACATGGCCTCACTAAATCATGCAGGCTGGGCTTGAACTTGCGATCCTTCTCTCTCATCCTCCTAAATAGCTGGCATTATGGGCATAAGCCACCGTACTCAGTTTGTCGGTCCTTAGTAGCTTCATTAGCTTCCACTCATTGTCCTATCTACAATCAACATGTTTTGTTTCCTTTTCTCTTGTCTTCAAATCAAACCATAAATGCATTCCTGTATCATCACAATATGTAATAGTTACATTTTCTCCCAAATGTATCCCCAGCTCTTTTTTCTAATTCATTAGTGTTTTACCTTCAATCTTTTTGCCAAAGTTGTTCTACTGATAGTGTTGTAGGCAGCTGAGTTAGCTAAAAATATTATAGACAGACAGGGCCCAGCCCTCGAAGGAGCTGACATGGAAGACAAAGACAACTGTTGGAGGGATGGATGCTTCTAACCAGACCTAAAGACCCAAAGACCAAATAAATGCTAAAAGCGTAGCACCTGGGATGGATATTCTAAATAGGTATCCATCACCTGAATAGACCCAAGTGAGTCACTAGCCCAAGCCCCCGAGGGGAAGAGACCCTGTCCAGTATTCATGCCCGCTTACTACCTGATTCACTTCCCCATTTGGTCCTGGGCCTAATGAATATTTTTTTCTTTTTTGTGCAGAACTGAGAATTGAACTCAGGCCCTTGCTCTTGTCAGGGAATCGCTTATTCCACTGAGCCATCTCCCCAGCCCCTCTGGGCCTAATCAATTTTATCTGAGCAATGGTGTAAGGTCCGAGTCAAACAGACTCCATGAGTCAGACAGACCTTGTTACTGAGTCACAATAGATTGTTAAGGATACTATGGTTACTGCCCTACCCTACAGCGCATGATGTCCATGTGACGTCCATACGTGCCCCACAGCTTGCAGATGTTCTTAAGATAACCCCACCGAAACCAACAATTCCCGGGACGGCAAGACCCTTCCAAGAATAACCCTCCCTAAAAACCCACACCATCCAATTGTTGTAAAGGTCAATAGGAGCCATCCTATCCGTTCCAATGTAAGCCCAGCTAACACGCGATTGGCTTCTGTCACTCTGCTTGCCACTTAGCCCACCAAAAATACTATATAATCCTGAGCGAACAAAGGCTCGGGGTCACTGTGGCCTAGTTGCCTGGTGGCCCTGTGTCGACACAGCCTCTGGAATAAATCCTGAACTTCCACAAGGCCTCGGCTCTTGGTGTCCTTCCTTCCGCGCCCGATCTTGGACCTAACAATGGTGCTTGCAGTCTCATTGGATGACCATAGTTTTGTCCCACCCCAAATCCACTAACCGAGACCCCTTCTTCTCTACCTTAGCCCCCATGGTTTTACACTATAAAAGTCCCTGGAAAAGACAATTTCCCCAGGCAATCCACTCAGGTCAACTTTCTGTCCCTCTCCAACAGCTTTCCTTTCCAATAAAGTTTTACCCTCAAACTCCATTTGTTTCTAAAATTCATCCTTCGGTTTTAGAGAACATGACTCATGTAGGTCAGGTCAAGAGTTTTACTTCTCTGTATCAATAGTTTCCTTGGATGAAAGCAGCTTCTGGGTTCAATCTTCAATACCCCTCATTACACACACACACACACACACAATGAGATTTTAGAGATATTTATTTCAGTCTGGAATGTTACTTATTTTTTTGTTTCATTGTTGTTGGTTTTCCAATCCATTTTTAGTTTGTTTCCATTTAGGTGACATTTATATTTCTGGAAGTGATTTTTTTTAAACAGGGAGTCAGTCTAGGGACTCACTCTGGCCAGGCAAGTGCTTCCCTGCTGAGCTATGCCCCAGCCCCTCTGGAAGCAACTACTCTTCCCCTATTCACTGGTCTGTGCTGTTCATAGACCTCTTTCCCACCTCTACCTCTATAATTCCTCAAAGGCTTTTCAGGAAAAGCGTTGGCGGCGATGGCCATTCATTCTTATGCTTTCGAGTTACCTGAAATTTGTGGTTTCTTCTATCTTTGGAGAGTATATACAGGAGATCCGTGTGGATTTACTTTTTCTCATTAATCTTCACTGTTTTTGGAGAAATTGTGAAGAAATTTCAATTCAGACTGCCAGCACTGCATTACAGTAGCTGTTCAAAGATTCCATCTGAAAAGAAACAAAGATTCCATCTGATAGGTTATGGCCCTAGTATGAATGGCTAAATTATTATGGTGGTCATCCAATGTGGCTGAAGCCCTTAAAACAACAGCTTATCTTCCCAGAGACCACCTCCCCCTTCTTCTCCAGCTCAGGCCAGGATGCAGTTTCCTTTCACCTTCCAGCCACCTCAGGGAAGCCCCCAATCAGCTCCTCAGGTGTATCTAAACATCCCCCTCAAGCCCCACCCCTGGCAAAAGGCCATAAAAGCCTCAGCCCTCCCTTTATTCCAATCCAGAGAATTCCTTATCTTCCCAAATTCTCTCCACATCCTCCAAGATAATAAAGCCCCTTTTGTAATGGGTTAACTCACATTTTAGGCTATAAATGTAAATCTTGTGCTTTCTGTTGTAAATATATCACCCACTGTACTAGGTTGCTTAGTAAATAGGGCCGTTAAGGGCTATAACTTCTTGTAACCCCCGGGCCATGCAAGGCTGCCTGCAGGTACTCAGGTACAAATTCACCAGGAACTGAAACAAAAGCCCCAGCAAACTTAGTTTGAGTAGTGGTCACAGTGACTATGAAAGCATTATTTTGTGTCAGACAATGAATTTGTTTATCAAACTCAATGTGGTTCCAAGTTTAAAACCCCTCCCTGCTTCCTGGGCGAGCTGCCTTTCGGTCCTCTTCTGAGTGAGAGCTGATCGAGGGGCCCTGAGCTCAGTAATAAATGGCTTTCCAAATTCCAATCTGGCTGATCTGGTTCCTATTCTGAGTGACCCATAACACCTTTCCCTTTATAATAAACCCCTTTCCCTTTTTCCTTCTGCCTGATTCTCTGCTGCAACACTGTCAAAACCTATCACCATCAATATATGATTTTAAATAAATACATTCAGTGACATAACTAGCTGCAGAAACTACAAATCTTTCAACATGCAAAACATTCAGATGTCACATGATCTAATACAAGAATTATAGTGTAATACCCGAATTCCTCATTACTGACCTTTAGCTGCCCTTATTGCCCCCCTTCTTCCGTCCCATTTGTTCCCCTTTTGCCTTGGGTAAGTTCCTCAGGACTGTTCCACCCCCCAGCCACATCCTGGAGTGTGTGGCGCCTCCAGCCCCTACACCCTACGTGCCTTACAACATAGATAAGATTATAGTAGCCCTCGGGCCACCCCCTACATGTTGCGCCTCTCCTAATGGCATTCGGCCCCTATGCCACACCTGTGAGTCACTCCTCGTTCCTAACGTAGCCATGCTTGCTGACCCCTCCCAATGTACGTGTCCTAGCCCAAATTTGAAAATGTTTCCCCCAATCATAATTGTCCCCGTATCCCCTAACGGCCATTTTAGCTTCTGTGACAATGCTTGCTTACCCCTCCCAGCCTGAGGTTTTCGGGCATAAAAGCCCTGCTGCTCAGCCCTCGGGGGGGGGGGGGGGGGGGGGGGGGGGGCTCCTCCTTCTCGCATGGAGAGGCTACCCAGTGGGTACCACCTAAAATAAAGCGCTTCTTTTCCTTTTGGACTTGCCTCGTTGTCATCTGATTTTTGAGTTACAACATATAGGAGCTACCATATATCAATTGCAAATTATTAAAAAGATGATTGATTTATTAAAAATAACAATTCTCTCAAAAACAGAATATTAAGTTCAAAACATCATCAAGCCTTATTTTCACGTTGCCTTCACCTCTAAGACATATAAGTTTCTTCTCACTGTCACCTTATACTTAAACTACACTTAAGAGATTTCTATTTTTTACCAGGTTCCTAAGGATTAAAAAAAAAAAAAATCACTTTTAGCATTTAGTAGAGCATTAAGTTGGGCAAGTTTTAAATAAGCCTGTATCACTTGCATCTTGACCCCATATTGGCTGAGCAACTCCACATCACATTCTGTAGCTGCAAGGACCAACCGTATTTGTAAGCTAACCGGTGTACGGTGTTCAATCCAGATTTGCAACAAATCTTCTCTCGCATTGCAGACCAGATGGAGAATGTAACTATTACCTAGTATCTGGCAGCTGTTTTCTTGTGGTATTCATAAGCCTAGAGTGAAAATCCCAAAGCCTGCTATGGGGCCCCGGTGAAGTACAAGGCTTAGAAATCAGATTTTCCTGTTTCTACTTCTAAAATATTTTTAAAACACTAAAGAAGCTGATGATGAACAACTAAGAAATACTGGGAAATCCCATGCAAAGGTGGCCTTGTTTTCATGCAAGAGGTAACTTCATCTGTCCGCTGAGTATTCTCAAAAATGTTTAACTATGTAGCTTGTAGACAAATAGAAATTAAAGAACAATGAGTTGCCCTCCTATATAAATTAATGCTCAACAGGCAACCATCATAAATAAATTAACAAGCAAATAAGAAAAATTTTTAAAAAGAAACTAAACCGTACTGGTCAGAACCACTAACAATCAGTTCCCCTCTTTCTCACATAAACTAAATCACTTAAAGAGGAATAAAGGGAGAGCTCAGTTTAACGTTCTCATTACAGAAGATAAATGATAAAACAGATGGTGGAATATAAAGCAATTCCAGCTCTTTATCATTTGGTTCTCCTGGAATTAAACATTTAGAACACAATGATTTTAAAATACATCCATGAAAAAGTAAGAAAGTCATGCAGATTTTCCTGGAATTTAAGCCACAGTCATACAGATGGTATTAGTCTGGGCCTCAATCAAACTAGAAAGTGTGAAGATTGATCTTTTAATACAAAATTTACATGTGACTCAGAGCCCTCCGGTGCTTTCTGTTTTGCAAATGAGAACTATTTTGCAAGAAAGGTATTTCTTTCAGGCTGACTGAACTCTCAGCTGGATGGCAAACTTTTCTTCCCAGCATCCATTAGGCCGATTTTTTAAATGCTCATTTTGAAGGTAGCAGCCAAGAGCAGCTGTAGATTAAATAGATCAGGTTCCATTTCACTGTGAAATTTCACTATGAAATATAGTCAGAGGTCCATCTGCAGAAAGACGTTAACCAGTGTGACTCCAGCCTCAGCGTTAAGACTCAACAAGAGCGGTGAAAAGGAGCCTAAAGAAGGAAGGAGTGAGAGAAAGCAGGAGGGCCAAGAAAAATAGTGACTTAGAGACCCTTAAATCACTGCTGTGAATGAACCCACTAAGTCCTAGGAAGAAGAGAACTATGCTGTAAATACAACCTTACTAGACTTCCTGCACAATTATTGTGCAACATAATTAATGTGGTGTTAAATTATTGCTTTCCTTTAAAAGAACATCAAGTGTTTATAAAGGCGAACTGATTTTCAATGAAAAGGGAAATTTCTTCCTAGACATGTGGTCTTGAGGTCTTATGATCATACGGACCATAATCAGGCACAAGCACCACAGCAGACTGAAGCCCTGGGTCCTGACACAGTTACTTGTGAAGGGCTTTTGTGAAGTGGCTTTAATCAACAAAGAGGAGCGCTTCCTCCCTTGGGTACGACTCCAAGCCCGGCCTGCACAACTTAGTGACTTAGCAAGATCCTGTCTCAGAATAAAAAAAGGATAGGGATCTAGCTCATCGTGATGGTCCGAACTCAACCCTCAGCACTGGAGAGAGAGTGGTGCGGCATGAATGGATGCCCCCGAAAGACCTAACGGACCGAAAGTGTTCAGCCTCCTGATACCATGGCGTCTAGTTCTACAACTGCAGAGAGCACAGGGATTCCAAGTGGAGCCCACTTTCAGGCAGCTGGAGCACTGTCTCTCCAGAGAGTGAGGAACAGGATACACAGATGGAAAGAAGAGGTTTCATTTTTATTCCTCACTTAGAGACAAGCGGAGATGAATTATGGAATAGAAAAGGCTTATCTTCAGGGACCTGATGCCTACATTTCCCTTTTTTGATGCCTACATTTCCCTTTTTTTTTTTTACTGACAAAACTGAATCGTGAGATGCTTGAATATGAGGCTGAAACCAAGGGCTGAATCTAGACACAGAACACTTAACTCTCGCCACTTTTTTTTTTTCCCCTTTGGTAGAACCAGGGATTGAACTCAGGCCCTTGCACTTGCCAGGCAAGCACTTATTCTACTGAGCTATCTCCCCAGCCCCCTCTTGGTCTTTTTATTTTGGCGGGGGAAGTGGGTATTGGGAATTGAACTCAGGACCCTGCATTTGTTAAGCAAGCACTGATGCCCCTGAGCAACATCTCCAGCACCCTCTGCCACTTCTCAACCACACCCTATCACTCACTATTTCCCAGTCTCTTTACTGCATTACTAATGAAGTTACAACCCCAAAAAAGGATATAAAGCTCTTTTTTCCCCTGACCTCTAACAAGTGATATCCTAGACCCACACCAGCAAACCTCTTAGAGAGTGGGCACCCACACTGCAACGCAAGCCACTCACTGCAAAGTGCCAGCAATGCAATTAAGCCTGAGCACTGAGGAGTTTTTTTTTTTTGGGGGGGGGGGCGAACTGTCATCCGCTGCTCAGCTGCGGGGGTGACTTGTGCCGACAGGGACTCCCTGAAGCCCATGGCAGCACGCATGCCACAGGTTTGCCCCCACTGTCCTAAACTGGAAATCCAAGGACTGAGAGCTGCTCCTGCACTTATTGAATAGGAAATAATGCTTGTGCGCATGTCTAAAATAGCTATGTTTTCCAACTGAACTAGGCAGCCGCTCCACAGTGATACAGAGGAGAATGCAAACAGCAAACCGGAGGCTCAGAGTAAAATTTTCCAACTTTCGGCCTCACAGAAGATACACGGAGGACGGGCAGAGCTAAGAGTGCCAAGCTGGAAAGCAGTGCCTTTGGTCTCGTGGAGCTTCCCCTCCTTCTCAGCTAGCTACTGATTCTCCCGCCTGAATGGTCCATCAGCCAAGTTTCAGGTGCTCCATCTTTATTAGTCAGGCAGCTGTAATGTGCTGGGAATTGCAAAGCTCACTTGTGATATCTAAAAAGCTATTACACTTCAGAGGAAGGAATCTCTAATTGTATCATTTTAGAAAAGATTACATGGGCTGAAGAAATACCTCAGTACGATAAGCACTTGCCTGACAAGTTCAAGGTCCTCAGTTCAATCCCTGGTACTACAAACAGAACGAAAGAAAAAAAGATTGCAAAGCCTTGGGCTCTTGGAGGTTTGAGACGTGTGTGTGTGTGTGTGTGTGTGTGTGTGTGTGTTTTCCTCACACACCTCATACCATGCTTTGTGAGTAGTGACATGATTTCACTAGTCATTTAGCCCTTTGGGGAGATGCCTCAGTGGAATAAGCGCTTCCAGCCGGGCATGGTGGCGCATGCCTGTAATCCCAGCACTCGGGAGGCTGAGGCAGGAGGATTGTTGTGAGTTCAAGACCAGCCTGAGCTACAAAGTGAGCTTAAGGCCAGCCTGAACTGCATAGTGAGACCCTGTGTCAAAAGAGACAAAAAAAAAAAAAAAAAGAATAAGCGCTTCCCTGGCAAGTACAAGGGCCTGAGTTCAATTCCCAGTTCCACCAAAAAAAAAGCCCTTTCAGGAGCCTGAGACTCTTCAAAGCAATGAAGATCTTCACTAGGCAGCTATTTATTTTTTCCTTTGCTCATGTCAAGTCTACCTAAATTATAAATTGTTTCCACAAAACCTAACATAGTGCCTTTCACATACTTACATATTTATAATTTATGAACTTAATCACAATTCATCATCTTGTGCGTAGCCATAAGGTTTTCGAACCAACTCAGGAAAGCAGTTTTTCTTCTCACGAGTGACTGGCAGAGTGAGGCGCTCTGGATGCAGCCCTCAGCTTCTACAGAGCTCCCCCAAATTTTCTGAAAGGGTAGCTTTCCAAAGTCATACCTGTCTTAGGCACTTTCTTGTCACTGGGACACAACACCCCACACTGACAACCTCTCTTGCGGTCCATTTTCACTCACATTTTCACAGGTCTCAGTCCAAACAAGGCTGTTCACATCCTAGCAGCCAGGGTGGGAAATGTCACCTTTGCATTCTCACCTCAGTGACCCACTTGCAGCCAGGCCCCTCGGCCTAGCTGCAAGTGAGCCGTGAATGCCTCCTCAGGGGAAGACCCCCCTGATCCATGTAGTGTGCTTGTGGATCCAACTCTCCAAGCACATGATCCTCTTATGGACACACCCCAGACCAAATTGAAACAGTAGTGTTAGCAGTAGCTTAAATCCTGCTGCTAGAGCCCACGGATCTGGCCCCATAGAATGTGAGCCATCCTCGATCCCCATAGGCAACTGTTACACCACAGGGATTTGGTGAGACTTTGGACTTAGGTAGAGCTGCATGTATATCCTAACTCTCACATAATTTTTTTAAATTTTTATTTGTGTATTTTTAATGTATTTTTAGTACAGGGTCTACACAGTCTCACTTCATAAATCAGACTCATAGTGATTCTCCTGTTTGCAGCCTCCCAAGTGTTGGGATTACAGGCTTGTACCATCTCACCCAGTCTCAATTGCTATCTTAGCGTGGGAATGGGCCAGCAGGACATGCTGGGGATCAAACCCCCAGCCCGACTCTGCCTAAGCAATTGCTTCAATCTGCTGAGCTATTTGGCCAGCCTCCAACTCCCATATAATAGTATAGGACCTTGGTTCAGTTATCTACCTTTGCTTGAACATCAGTTCTTCTACCTATAAAATAGAATTTAAAAATCTGCTCTTTTTTTTAGGTCCGCTCTAAGCTTTTCTTTGCTTACCACCCACAATGTTCATGTTATAAGAAACTGCTTCAGCCATAACAGACTACGTCTCATTGAAGCATGTATCCAGAAACTTAGTAAAGAAAGCTACATTAGAATAGCATGGGGAAAAAAAAAAAGCCGGGCGTGGTGGCGCAGGCCTGTAATCCCAGCACTCAGGAGGCTGAGGCAGCAGGATTGCTGTGAGCTCGAGACCAGCCTGAGCTACAAAGTGAGCTTAAGGCTAGCCAGAACTGCACAGTGAGACCCTGTCTCAAAAAGCCAAAAATAAGCCGGGCGTGGTGGTGCATGCCTGTAATCCCAGCACTCGGGAGGCTGAGGCAGGAGGATTGTTGAGTTTGAGATCAACCTGAGCTACAAAGTGAGCTTAAGGCCAGCCTGAACTGCATAGTGAGACCCTGTCTCAAAAAGACCAAAAAAAAAAAAAAAAAAAGCCAAAAATAAATAAATAAATAAATAAAAGAATAGCGTGGAAGATTCAGCAACTCAAGCTCACTTTTTATGGACAACCTCCAAAGGGCAGCATTCACGAGGTTCAGAGACAACTGGAAACGATGGGCAGAAATTCCTCCTTGAATTTCTCTCAAAGGCTCTGAACTGTCTTGGCTCAGAAAAACCACAAACTCTTCATGGCCTCAGGTTCACGTCACCTAGAAAAGGTGGTATTTGTGCCAGTACCAAAACTTCACTGTACATCTGGTCGGGCGGGACAATTCATCTCTACATGCAGGAAACAGTCACCTGGGCTCTGCTCTCCAAGACAAACCCTAACAGACATGGATGCATGTTCTTGACCTCCAAGGCTAGGTAATGAGAACTGTGGCTTTGAAGCATTCCGGATTCTCAGTCTTTGTAAGCATTGTGGCTGCCAGCGGTAGACTTCCAGAGTCAAGCTGAGGTGCCTGGGAAATGGCTCAGCAGAATAAGCGCTTCCCTGGCAAGCGCAAGGGCCCAAGTTCTATCCCCAGTTACACCAAAAAATAAATAAATAAATAGAGTCAAGCTGGATGATCCCACAAAAGAGACAAGAGGGGTGAACTCCAAACTGGTGTTCCTCAGGTGGAGGTGCCATTTTGAGGTCACAGCAAGCAGTGGGGAGCAGTACCAGCTTCTTCCCTTGCCCAAACTCCCCCCCCCCCCGACAGAAGAGAGTCACAGGGATTATATGTGTGCTAGAACCACACCACCCTCAGTTATGCAATTACAAGTTGGAATGCTTTGTACTTTGAGTACAAATTTGGTCACAAGGCATATGGATGTAACTCTTGTAGCATGCATGAGGCCTCGCACTTCAACAGGAATTTTTTTTTTTTTGACGGGACCTGGGATTGAACTCAGGCCCTTGCTCTTGCCAGGGAAGTGTTTATTCCACTGAACTATCTTCCCGGCCCCAAGGAATTGTTTTTAATTTCTACATCTTGCTAGGTGTGGTGGTACACACCTATAATCCCAGCACTTAGGAAGCTGAGGATAGCCATGAGTTCAAGGCCAGCCTGAGCTTCATACATGAGTTTAAGGTCAGCCTACAGTACATAGTTAAACCTTCTTTTAGAAAAAAAACCAAAAAATTTCCACATTTCATCTTCCCTACCTATGCAATAATAAATAATAAAGCAATCTAGACCTCCCCAAGATTCTGATACCACAACCTTAGAGTTTCTGAGCATAAACTGGATATAATAAAAGCCACTATTGCAAAGTTATTTCTTAATTGTCTCTGCTTGTCTGAGTAGGAAAATTTTCTTTAATCATTTATTTATTTATTATTTGGTACAGGCTCTTACTACACACCTGAAACTCGTAGCGATCTTCCTTCTCAGCCTCCCCAGAGCTGGGATTACAGGTGTGCACCACTGTACCCAGTTTCAGTGGCTGGCTCAGCAAGGGGCCAGCATGTCCCCCTGTGATACCAGGGGTCGAACCCAGGTCCTTGTGCTTGCCAGGCAGGTGCTTAGAGCACCTAGCTATCTCCCTAGACCCACAGTAGGATAATGCTTTGCAAGTTTGCTTCCAGCCCAGAAGTGTTTTGCTGTTGTTGTTGTTGTTGTTTGGCTGGCTCAGGATGTCTTCAGGGTAAGGCTTGAGGATCTGGGGATTGAACCACAGTATGCTGATTGCTTTGTTTAATCAGTCACTTAAACAACTGACCTAATGGGCAGGCCCCCTTCCAGCCCATTAGAAATGCTGAGCTCTGCTAAGCTCTGGATTTCTCAGCAGGAGCAGAAACCAACTACATGCACAACATCTTCATGGGCCACTTCAAATCACTCCAGGAATTGGAAGAACAAATAGAGTTGTGCAAACATGAAGCTCAGCCTGCTTCATGTACTGTAATTAACAAGGTCCTTTGTCTCTGAGCCAGGAATCTCATGTCTCTTGCCAGCTGTGGCAGGCTAATCTATTAACCTGCAATTGGAACAGTTCTTGACACACCACCTTCTCATTTATCATTTCTTGCAAAAAACAATGGGGATGATTGAACCAAATCTGGACTACTGTCAGTTTCAGAAAATACAAATTCCAAGATGATAGTTTAGAAAGAAAAGAAAGCATGATGGAAATTATGGAAAACCAACAGTGGCCTACAGTGTGTTTTGGGGATCATTGCCCAGATTCCCAAAATTCAACACTAAAGCAGTTGTTCGCCAAGTTGCCAGGAATCTTGGATGTTGTCCATTGCAGCTGTGTCACCACCTAGAAAGTGCCCTCAGTGGACGGGCAGCTTCTTCCTTACTGTAGTGATGGACCCTCCCAGGGGTAACCTGCATTCAGGAAAGACAGCTCTGAGCTTCTTCCCCCAAACGCCCAGCCTAGGCTTAAGTTCACAATGGCATCACCAAGGTCACTGTGGAACTACTTGCACTCCTTCTGCTCCGTCCCATTTCCCTCATTTCCAGGAAGCTAATCTTTACAAGACCATCATCAGTAACATCTGAGTCTCCGAGTCTGTGCTCAGGAACCTGGCCCGATGCCGGGGAAGGGAGACTTTGCTTCTGCGGATCTGCGGGATTCTCACCAACACTTTGTGACCAACCCTAGACCTTAGCGGGCCCTCTGTCACCTACAACTTCCTCCTCCCTTGGCTCTCACATATGCTCCAGTCTCAGGCTAACACATACTAATCAAACACTAGTAAAACTGTTTAATTGAGGTCCTCCAAGGACACACCAATAGTTACTTAAGATCAGGATCTTAAACCATCTCTTGGATGGAGATAGAACTGCACAGGATATGAGTCTCCCCGCAGTTTAAGGAAAGCCTCAGTGTGAATGCACCTTTCCTGAACCATGTAGTTTCTAAAACAGTGGTCTGCTCGGAAGAGAATGAAATAAAACCTGTTGGGGCATCTGCAAACAAGGAAGAGAGCTATGGAGCAATGACCAGAACAGCACAGACAATACACAGCCACCGAAGTTAGGACTGGGGTGTGCTTTTGTTTCCTCGTTGTTAAAGAGTTTTTTGAGGATAGAACAGAGTTTCTTTGCTTTAAAGCTCTGAAGGCTGGGAATCTAATTGTTTAATCTAAAATCATCAATTACAACAGAATGTTTTTAAATCCCCAAAACTATGCTTGCACTTTTTAAAATTTCAGAGTATTTTTAAAAACCTCCAAAAACTACTCAATGACATTTTGAAGCAAGTATTAAAAAAAAAAAATGATTCTTTGTCAATGTTCATTTACTGAAGAATTTGGCTTTAATAAAATAGGACTCGTGTTTCTGTCTTTTTACTAAGAACAAACAGAGTCAGAGAATCAGAAGGTACTGGGGTAATTATTTTCCCTAAAAATCAAAAGTAAAAGTCTTCAACCTCAGAGAGAGAACTAAACAAAACAAAACAACTCTGCTCACTATCAAAGGTAAAAGTTCACTGAAAGGTAAATCAGAATCAACAGCCATAATTTTTAGGCAATAAAAAGAACAAATGCATCACTTGCTGGCTTTGTTACAGTGTAGTGTTTGTAAAACATTTAATACAGCACTTCCCTGCCAATTAAAAGTGAACATAGGATTTACCTTTCAGTTTTAATATCTTCATCTGACTCTCATACTGGTAACGTGAACTAAAGGGATTAAGGACATTGGATGTATACATCTACAAAACTCTCTTCATTGGAAACTATCTTCAGGGTGAAAGGAAGTGGTATTAAGGCCCTGAAATAGGGATTGGTTGGATTTCCTTTAGCTATAATTGGTACAACTTGAAATGTATTTGTACTTGCAGTGTCCAAATCTGCTTATCTGGTCATTGCAGAGATGCTGGGAGCTCCCTGACACCCTTTAATAAAGCTCTTTCTGTCACAACTAGCAGAAGAAGACTCAAGCACAAGAGTAAGCTGCAGAGTAAGTCTAAAGGCAACAAAGACCCTATGACCAGTACAAGACTATTGCAGTCTGTTGTACGTGGGACAAATGCTTTTGTGTGAGCACTTGTAGGAACAAGAAGTGAAGCTCATACTACTGGAAGACCAAGTCTTCTCTTGTTCCACACAAGAAAGTTTCAAGGAAGAAAACGCCATACTCAATATTCAAATTCTTGGTGCGAGGCCCTGTTAGGGTTTGTGTCTAGTTGACCCCCCAAAGCCTCATGCAGTCATGGGGTGGATTTCTAGAGTTTGTGAATAACTCATGAGCCACTAAGACTATAGGTGTGACGGCTGCTGGGATTATGGGTGTGAGTGCTACACCCAGCCTGAGGCAGATAGTCTGAATGGAACACAGAAGAGACAGGCTGGCTCTCTGTAGCCACTGTTGCTGCCACTCCTCCCTTTGCTCTCTTGCTCTTGCTGCCCCCATGAAAGTTGCCCTGTGCCGTGTGTGGCTCTGCCTTGAACCCAGCTGAGCATGGACCAAATTCCTCACCAACTGTGAGCTAAATAAACCTTTCCTCCTTTCATTTTGTGTGCCAGGTATTTGTCCCAGCAATGAGAGAAGAGTAACTGAGACAGGCACAATCACAGAATAAAGGGTGCTATGACTAGCCCTTGAAAGGTCTCCTCTACCTTGCAGTTAGTTGCTCTGCCGAGATCATAGGAAGTCAGACACAGAACACGATCTGGTTTGGCTCAAGTAGGGTATAGGCTGATTCCACAGGTCTCTATTTAAGCACAGGTTCATGCACCGATTGAGAAAAAGTGGAAAGTCAATTGGTACCATGAACACTCAAAACCAGTAGGCCTCCCTCACCCGGTGAACTAGTTCCCCCTTCTATTAAGTCTACTCTGGACATCTTACAAGAGCCTTCTTTCTACAGCCATCCATGAGCTGGGAGAAAGATAAAAATGCTTTTTTTTTTGGCAGAACCGGGCATTGAACTCAGGTCCTTGTGCTTGCCAGGGAAGCGCTTATTCCACTGGGCCATCTTTCCAGCCTGGAAGTACCCACTCTTAATAAATGGCACCACAGTGGTCGAGCTCTGTGGGTCAAAATAATACAGAATGGGCCAGGGAGATGGCTCCGTAGGATAAGTGCTTCCCTGGCAAGCGCAAGGTCCTGAGTTCAATCCCCGGTACCGCAAAAAAAAAAAAAAAAAAAAAAAAAAGACAGAAAAAGCTACCTTTATGAAAGGGTTCCACTACTTCAATAAAAATCTGGGGGCCCCTGGAGCTCTGGGACCAATGAGAGGAAGCCAATGTAGTCATGAAAGGTGAAATTTTAAATTCTATCTAAAAACACTCACAATAAAGAATATTTAAAACAGAAAGCTGTTTCTTGAGAGTATTTTTTAAAATAATCTCCTTGACAAAACTGGGTTATGGCGGGGCAAAAATAGGTATCCTTATGATTTAAAAATTGGGGATAACCGATGATAGTGGTGGTGGTGGTGATGGTGATAATAATGATGTGCTGTCCTGGAGATTAAAAACAGGCCTTTGTACTAAGCTACGTCCCCAGCAGGGCCCTGTCACCTTTCTGCTTGACAGAACCTGGCTAACTCCTGCAGGCTGGACCAAAAGAGAGACTCTCCTATCTCAGCCCCCCCCCCCCGCCCAGAGTGCTGGGAATATGGGCATCTGCCAGGAAACCACACTGAAATTTTTCTTTTCTTTTCTTTTA
>PVKA01025675.1:0-32685 GCA_004027165.1 Ctenomys sociabilis
TAGGTTGTTAACCATCCAGAAGAAAAGCTGATTAGTATCGTGCAGCTTATGCTGTTCACTTTGCCTTATCTGACTCAATTGATTTTACTTGTTGTACATTTCCTTTTGTATTTCTGCTTTTCGCTTGTTATACTAGGGAGACTATACGATATTTACATATGTGTGTCTGGTTTATTTCACTTATGAGTATATGTTCAAGCTTTGTAGATATTTGTACACAGAAGATCTATGAGAATTTTGATTTTTCAATTTTTTATAAAAATAATGCAATAATAATTTGAATTACTGAGACTGATAAAGGACAGCTGTTGTTTCATTTTTTGCACTAAAAATCACACATGCATGTCATATATGTATATATAGTCATATATATTTCACACTAATATGGTATTTTATATGAATTATATATTATGGTTGTGTGGAAAATTAATTTCACTTAGGAACAAAAGTTAAGGTGACATTCAGAAGTTTTAAAAATCTCTGACCTCGACCATTTAAAGACCACACTCTGGGAATTAAAAGAGATACAACATAAGTGAAAAGGTCAGGGATTTTAGTTTCCATTACCAAGAATTTTGTGGTTATAATGTCTTTTAGGCAGGGTAGACTCACAGAAATTTTAATTATCTTAGATCGAAGCAGCTTGATGTAGGTATGAAAGGAGAGGAATATAGCAAAAATCTTCTCCAAAATATGGCCGTGGAGTTAACTCCCATAATGGCCACAAAGATAGGAAGTTGTTATTTACAATAAGAAATAATGATCATAATAATAATCAAATTATGATGTTGGCATCAACTACCATCAAGCAATGGATATGCTATGTGATTCAAAAGTATTATGTCATTTATTCTTCTCAATAATCCTTTATATGGGTATTATTATTATTTTCTTTTACAAGTGCCAATATTTAGGCTTGGTCATGTTTGAAGGAGTTAGTCACTACAACTAGATTTCACTGCTAGGGAAGTAAGAGAGCTGGAATGGAGGCCAAGTTTGTCTAATACTATCCTTTGTTCCCTAAGCTACTATGGCAAATAGGACCCTCTGCTCCCAGTCAGCTATGTCAAATTCCCATTACACTGTTCTGTTTTGGAGGAAGAAACAAGGTTTTTTTTTCTTATCTTATTTTAAAGAACAATAAAAATAGAAATAAAATTTTGCAACAAGATACAGAGTTACAACATTTAATACATTGTGTATTGTTACATTGTTATCTTTAAAGTAGCTACTCAGAGTAGAAGATACAGGCATGAAATATTATCCAAACAATATTAGCAAATTTTTTTCAAAGAACTAGGAGAAAGTGCCAGTATTAACTATCCTGATATGTATATAGATATCAATTTCTTCACAATTTACTATATCTACTTTACCTTTTAGATCTTATTTATTCATTGAGTTTCTCATATTAGTGAGACAAGTGATATTCACATATATGAATACGATTTATTTTACTTACAGTATGGTCTCAAGTTATATTCATGTACATAATAAAAGTTTCAAGTCTATTCTTCTTTATGACTGGGTAGTACCCTATTGCATAAAAAAATCAAAATGGCTCAGTGAAATAAGCACTTCACTGGCAAGCTCAAGGGCCTGATTTCAATCCCTGGTTCCACCAAAATAAACAAATACAAAAAGAAACATTATTTTTATCCATTCCTTGTTGGCTGGACATTTGGGTTGTTTCCAAAATTTAACTATTAGAAAATGTGCTGTTACAAAGGTGGGTACACATATATCACTTTGGTATGATTTTTAATTTTTCTGAGAAGATACCCAGAAGAAGGATAGCTGGGTGAGATAAGACTTCTAATCCAAATTCTTTGATGAATCTGAACACTCATTTCCATAGTAGTTTTACCAGCTTGTTCTCCCACCAATAGTGGAGAAGGGTTACTTCTGCCCCAGAGTCCTTCCAGCCTTTGTTATTGGTTGATTTGTTGGTGACAGTCATTGTTTCTTGGGTGAAATGGAATCTCAGTATTGTTTTATTTGCAGTTCTCGATGCCCAGTGATGTTGAACATTTTATTATATATTTATTTGCTGTTTGCATTTCTTCCTCTAAGAAATGTGTATTCATTTCAGAAAACCATTTTTGGACTAAGACTATGAACTTGATTTTTTTTTCAATTTTTAATGTGTTCTAGATATGTCCTTTATCTAAGGGAAAACTGACTATATTTTATTTCACAATCTGTGGGTTGTCTTTTTACTCTGTTGGTGATTTCTCTTGTCCAAAAGCTTTTTAATAAGCTGAGATTCCATTTGTTGATTCCTTGTACTATGTCATGGAGTCTGCATTTTGTTCATGAAGTCTCTGCCTACAGCTATGCTTCAAGATTTCTACCTACTCTCTCTCCTAGGAGATTTAGTTAGTTTTAATATGTAGATATTTGATACATTTTGACTGTAGTGCATGGTGATAGATAAGGGTTTACCTTTAGTCTTCAACATGTGGAAAGCCATTTACAAACACCATTTATGAAAGAGGCTATCTTTCTTCCAGTGAATGTGTTTGACCACTTTGTCAAAGATAAGATGGCTGAATGTGTTTGTACTTGTTTCTGCATCTTATAATCTATTCCATTGTTCCTCAGATCTGTTTTACTGCGAGTACTATTCTGATTTTATCATAGTGACTTTGTAGCTCATTTTCAACTCAGGAATTGTGTGATGCCTCTGGACTTGCTCCCCCCACCCCCCATAATTGCTTTTGCTACTCCAAGTCTCTTCTGGCTTCTAATGAGAAGAACTAAGGCTAGTATAACTGAGACTCTTAAGGAAATTGAAAGTGAAGTAGTACTTTTAAAATCACTGCTGGAAGTAAGGTTATGCTGATTACAAAACAAGAGAAGGATGTAACCAGGGCAACCTGCTCTGTATCCCCTTCTATCCCTCTCAGACAGAAGCTTTTCTATCCAATAAAGTTTTTTCCTAGAAAAAAAAGGATGTAACCAAAAACATAATTATAGATCAATCTCCCTATTGAGCATAGATACAAAAATATTCAGGATACTAGTAAACAGAATGTAAGAAATCTTCAAGAAGATCATGTAATATAATAAAGTAGGATTTATCCCAAGGATGCAGGGGTATTTCAATGTACACAAATCAACAGATTAAATATACCATATTAACAAATCAAAGACTAAAGTCACATGCTCTTTTCAATAGATACAGATAAAGCATTTGACAAAGTCCAGCACCCAACCACCATAAATACCCTACAGAAAATCAAGATAGATAGATTTTACCTCAATCTGACAAAAGCGATCTACAACAAAACAACAGCTAACATTTTATGACAAGTCAAAAATTAAAGGCATCATTCTAAAATCGGAAACAAAACAAAGATGCCCACTATGACATCTGGTGATTGAACTCAGGATCCTGCACTTACAAGGCAGGTGCGGATGCCACTGGGCTCTCTCGTCTTCCTGACCACTCTTACTTAATAGAGTTCTGGAAACATTATCCATATAAATTGGACACAAGGAAGTAACAAAAGGAATCAGAATAGGAAATGAATAAGATAAGTTATCATTATTTATAGATGACGTTGTACCCTATACCGAAGACCCTAAAAATACCACCAAGACTTCTAGATTTAATAAACAAATTCAACAGTGTATCTGAATACAAAATCAACAGTCAAAAATCAATAGCATTCCTGTATACAAGCAACAAACTCACAGAGAGAGAGAAACAATGGAAACCACATTACATTAACATGCAAAAAGATGAAATACTTAGGAATGAACCTAAAACAGGAAGTAAAAGATCTATGAAATGAAAATTACAGTACTCTCAAAAAATTAAAGAGAATATCAGAAAATAGAAAGATATCCCTTGCTCATGGATAGGAAGCACAAACATAGTTAAAATGACCATACTCCCAAAATTGTTTTACAGATTTAATGCACCATTAGTCAAAATATCATTAGTATATCTTACAGAACTAGAGAAAAATTCTTAAAATTCACTGTTCTTTTTAATCAAAGGTCTTCACACATAGTAAAGATGGATGGAAAGCATCCAGTGCAGATAGGGGTGGATACTAAATTTGTTTCTGAAAGTTATGTTATTTGCAGGGACAACAACAGCATTGTATGATGAAGCATGTAGAACAATCTTCATTGTTTTCATTGTCTACTAATAAGATTGCCCTAAACAATATTAATCCTAAACTAAGTGTCATCAATCCTTCGGTTTATATCAAGTAGCACCTTCTAGGCTTGTCTTGTGAAGTCTTCCTCAACATTCCTCTGTTATTACTCAGGAGATTAGCAGGAAAAGTTAAGAGTTGAAATTAAGGAATCATGAGTTTAGATTTTGTTTGCAAAGTGATGAGTACTTTTCAAAGGTTTCCATTTCCAAAGCATGGATCAAAGTTCTAGAGTCAGTGACATTCTCTCCAAGAATGTTCTAGGAAACCTAAAAAAGGGAGAGGAAAATAAAGTTGTGTGCCTACCAATTAACTGAGCTGTTTTTCCCTCCTTTGCATACATAATTTTGTAGTGTTGTTTTATCTGTTCAATCAATTTCATGTTTAGTGAACACCTACTCTAAACAAAAATATTTTAGTGGATGCATGGGTAAGGAAATAATGAAAGTTTAAGTACTCAAGATTTTCATTGTAGACAGGGAGGTAGCCAGATAAACCAGATGATATCCAAAATAAATAGATTGTTAGCTTTTACTAGAATTTTTCTGGAATATAAAGTAATCTAGCATATTTCTTGTAAGCTTTACCTGTATGATTACCTGGAGTTTCATATCCTCTAGGCAAGAACAAATTTTTTGAGAAATTAGAGCATGTATACTCAAAGCATGAGCATTAGAGCTGACAGGTAACTTTAACGGATAGTAATTGTAGTTCACTGGCTCTTAGACTCCTGTATTAATGGGATCTACAAGATTTTGTCTACAAAAGGGTTATATGATTCATATCAAAGCCTTTAACTACACTTAGTAGGTTTTCAGTGCCGCCTTAGCTAGTCTCTCTCTCTCTCCTAAATAAAAGAACTAAAAAAGCAGGCTATCCCTCAAGATCAGATGGCATTAGACATTCTAACAGCAGCACAGGGGAATAATTTTGAAATTATAAACGGTAAACGTTGTGTATGCATTTCTCATTCTTCTGCTAATATCTCAATCGCTGTTCAGATATTAGACAACAAATCAATGATATGGCAGACTCTGAAGTCACCTGGGCCCTGTATTTATCATCTTCATGGGAAACTGTTACTGGCTCCTCTTGATGGAAATATTTGTTGACTATACTCATAATTAATCCTGTTGATGTTTTTATTTGGCCCATGCATACTTGTTTCTTTTGCTTTGACTCCTCCAGCCTTAAAGCTATAAGCCTACCCAAAATGAAAATGCCTGATTTCTATCCAGGGTCTTTCTATATAACCTCTGGAGAGCATGTCTGAAGTGGCCAGAGCAGTCATCATCCATTGTTCCCCATGGCAGTTCAGGTTCCTTTTTCAGAGGGAGGATTTTTGTATGCATCTGAGTTAGAAATATTATAGGTTGTCAGACAGAGCTAAGTCCTTGAAGGAAACAATATAGAAGACCTTGCAACTGTAGGAGAGACAGACACTCTTGCTATGAGCCAGATCTCAAGACAAAGGAGTAAACAAATGCAGCCACATACCTCCTTAGGCATTAGCATCAGAGATTGATATTCTCAGTAGGTAGCAATCACCTTGAAAGAGCCTGGAAGATTCAGTAACCCAACCCCCAACAAGAACCCCTGTTCCATATTCATGTTCACTTGCTACTTGCTTCCCCATTTGATCCTGATATAATCAGTTTTACCTGAGGAATTATTCTTATAATCTCATTGGTTGCCCATAGTTTTGTCCCACCTCATGTGCAAATTCCCATGTTTTCTGGCTTAAACTCATCACACATCACTGTTTTAAAATCCCACAAAATAAAACAGATTTCTCGGCAACCCACTCAAGTCTCCTTCTGTCTCTCTGGGGCAGAAGCTTTCTTTCCCTCAATAAATATTTTCTACTCTTAATAACAGCAAAATGAGAATTTTTCTAAATGTCATCTCGGGCCCAGGATTTCCAACTTGACTGACTAGCGGAGTCAAATGAGAGGCCTACGAAGAAGACTCAATGAAGCCACAGAAATCCTGCAGTAGAGGAAGGTCTTATACCCTGCATCAGACTGGTTAGAAAAAAAGTGATACATGTAGATAAAACCTAATAATTAGGTCACTGTTGGGGAAAATAAAGCCAGTATAGCTCATGTGTACCTTTTCAGCATTACTCCTCCAGGAGCAGCCATTATGAGAGCATTAGAAATAGTCTAAGGGATGAAAAGAATGAAAGAATACTGAGACTGAACTCCTGTGTTAGATTCTGTACAAGAACCCTCTTTTCCCCATCACCTCTAATCCAAACACAGGGTAGTACTGCACCATTGCTGATCAAGGACAAAGGAACTACTATGCATATCACAGGCTGAGAGAGAAAAGGAAGTGAGCAGGGACTGCATATTCGCACAAGCACACACTGTTGCCCCTCAACTCTGTGGACTCCTCCTTGAGAACTAATTACTAATTCCCACAGTTGTATACTAGCTAATGTTGTCTCCCACAGATCATTTAGAAGACAGTAGATGAACACTTCCACGTATTCCTGAAGACGCTTGATAGAGAGCAAACAAGCCCTGGATTCCATGGTCTTCCAGCAAGTAGATTCTGCCATTACACCTGATTGCGCCAGGACTAGAGATACTATCAGATTCTTCCTGAGGCCCAAATGAGTTAATTCCTGAGACTGGGTTTGCATAGATTTGACAATGGAAGGGAAAGAGGTGATGAAGTGGCTGCAAACAGTTTGTCAGCAATGAAAGCAATAGGGGAATGATAATGAGCATTCAGAATTTTTGACAAAGCTGCACCATATGATTTGCATGTACATTCTCATGTTGTAATAATTGAATTGAGTTCCTGCTATATATTTGTGTGTATGTGTGTGTGTGGGGGGGTCTTGTATGTCTGTGTCTGTGTGTGGTTTTGGTTTCAATTTAGTTGTTTTTTTCTCTCCTTATTCCCATCTGCCTATTTTCTTCAATTCAAGCTCTTATAATAATACCATTGTCTTATTTTACTTGCTTCTGTCACTTTTCTAAATGCCCCCTTCCAAAGTTTTAGTCTGTAATATTCTGCAGTCTCTCTGTCTGTCACTTCTATCTTCTCTTGGATCAATCCACCATGCACTCTATTTGATTCCTTTTGCTCTTTCTTTTTGTACCTAGTTACCTGTTTCCATGTTTTTCTCCAATTTGCAAGAGCACAAATATCAGCAGCTGCCCACAATGTCTTAGCTTTCCTTAATTCCAAAGTATACCTATCTTTTCCTATATCTCATTCTTATCCCCCATAAATATCTTCTTCAATCCAATGCTACCCCTTCAATCCAGCAAAAAGCCACCCAATGGACTCTGACTGCACATTTTTTTACATACTAATATTAGCACTTTCTAATACCCCATCACAGATTTTTCACTCTAACAGACTTTTATCAACTCATCAATCACTGCCTTCCCCTTTTCCTGCCACATTGTAGAATAACTCATATTAACAATTTAATATTGAGTACAAAGAGCACTGCTGAAGGGTAAGGTCTACCACATGTAAGCATTATATGGTAGAATCTGTCAATGCTACTGTAACTAGAAGCGATTCTTACTTCAAAATACAGGGATAGACTGCAAATCACATAAATTAAGAAGCTGAAGGTTTAAATACTATCTCTGGACAAGTAAAGCTAAAAAAACATAAAGGGAAGGCAGTACCTTATTACAAAGATGTTCATATCAATTATAATCTCTCTTAATTTGACTTGATATCGACTCTTAACACAAAAAAATGGTAATGGGGAGACCAAGAAAACTGGATAGATACACATGAACTCTGAAAAAGAAAGGCAAGAAAAGACCCAAAGGGTCCCTCAGCTCTCTCAAGGCAGATACAGGGAATACAGAAAAAGAGGAAAAACAAATTCTATTTAGTGGAGACTTGCAAACTGTTTTAAGGAGAAATAAAGAAGCTTGTTGAGTTCCTAGAGGATATAACCCAAAAATGTATGAAGGTATCGCACAAGACCAACATGGATGGGGGCAACAAAAACTCAAAACAGCTGACTAGTATGGTTCAAACATGAATGAAAAATTTACCAAAAATGTGCAATCTGTGGAAAAGGTTGATACAGAAATATAAAATATAAAAAAATCCTAGAATTCATAAACTGTAGAAATGATCAGTGTAAATATAGGTTTCTGAAACTGAGCATAAAATGATAAATTATGATGAACTGACAGAAGTCTCAAAAAACAAGAGAAAAGAAAAGCTTATCCAAAAGCTAACAGATGCCAGTAAGAAGGCAGAGTCAGAAAGTAAAAGATAATATACATAGAATAATTAATTTACTTACAGAAATGATAGTTGAAAACATTAATATGAGAATATTTCAATATATAAATTAAGTGAGGTTAGGGCCAGGGACATAGCTCAGGGGAATTAGTGTTTGCCTGGCAAGTGCAAGGTCCTGAGTCAATCTCTGGTAGCACCAAAAAAACCTGAAATACATAAATAAATTAAGCCAGATTTAAAAAGAAAATGAATTAACTGAGGTTTACAGAGCACCATAATAAAATGGTAAAGCTCCTAAGACACATTGTAGTTAAGATTTCAGAAGCTGAATGGCAGCAACACAACAAAAAATACCCAGAATTTTCAAAGCTGACATAGAGAACAAAAAAGTCACATTTAAGTATAAACTTGGTAGAATTATAACTAACTTCTTATCATGAACTTCAAAGGCCAGAAGAGATTGGAGTGAATTATTTCAAGGTCAAAAAACAAACAGCTTCAACCCAAAATGACATATCTGTCAAAAATTTTCTTCAAAACAGATGTGGAAATTTTATGAAAAAGAATACCACAAAAGATTTATGAATACCAAACCAGTACCAACAGCAAACTCAAGAAAATCCTTGACAATAAAACCAACAGTTAAAAATGCTGATGTGGGCCAGGGAGATAGCTCCATATAAGTTCTTGCCTGGCAAGCGCAAGGTGATGAGTTCAATCGCTGGTACCACAAAAAATGCAGATGTAATGATTACATAAGTCAAGTAGATAAATAGATCAAAGAAAAGGAAAAAATCAATAATGTCACCAACAGAGAAAGTGTAATATTTCTCAGTGTCAATGACCTCAACTTTCTAATTGAAAGACACATTGGCAGGCTGGATCAAAAAAGCTAAAACAGAAAACTCAAAATAGTCCAGTTGTCCATAATACTAGTGAGTTATCAGCACAGCTGGAAATTTCTGAAGTTGTTGACTTGAGCCTTTTACAGCTGAGCATATTAATATAGTTTTAATTTTTATACTTTCAGGATACCTTTTTTGCTGGATGGCTAAAACAAAGTTAAAGCAAGACTTCTATAACTAAAAATGTAACTTTTGCTATCTCACAAGTTCAGTCAAATCCCCTCAGGATTTACCCTGGAACCATATTCAGCATCTTGTGGGTCTTTTGTCAGTGTCAGCCATCTGGATGAGTCACAGTCATTGCTTGACCAATTTTCTCTCTGTAAAAGCCTGAGAATTTGTTTCTCTCTAGGTGACTTTCCTTAGGAACACTATGCACCATTGATCACTTCCCTCTATTGCCCCATAATCTCCTTGATCAGAAAATTTGGGATACCATTTAGTTATAGAATGTCGCAGCAGAGATTCTCTTATGTTCTCAGTCCACACTGAATTTGAAGGGCTAGGGTAAAAATATTGGCAATCTTTTTAACCCATCTATCTCTCTAATTAGTGGTCTGCAAAATTTAGATGTTATTTTGCTGAATGCAAACACCTTCAATATTGGGACTGGCAAGAAGTATGAAAAGGTCCCTTAAAGACTTATCCAAATACAGCTTCTCTAACAGCAATGAAACACTCATCTCTGACAAAACAAAACAAAAAAGTGGGATATAAATAAAGAACCAATTTTTGGGGAAACTACACATACACACACACATATATGTATATACAAGATATTTAGGATAGATATACAGCTGTATTCTCTTAGTTAAATGAGTAGAAAGTATTGTACTAATATTGTTTAGACAAGATATCATGTCTATGTCTTATCCTCTGAATAACTACTACAAAGACAACAATATGCAATGTATTAATTATTGTAACTGTCTTACTAACCTGTTTTGAAACTGTTTCATTGTATGTTATCTTTTTTCTCACTAAAATGAATAAAAAATTAAAAAAGCAAAACAAAACAAAAACAGAATCCAGCAATCTGTTACATTCATGAAATTTATCTAATACAAAAAGCTATTGATAGTCTAAAAATTAAGGAAGGGAAATGCTACTTTATGCACCAGGAAATCTAAAACAAGGAGGGATAGCAATTTCAATTTCTTTTTCTCTTTTTTGCATTTGTGTATTTGGTCCAAAGTCTCACTACTCAAATCAGACACATGGTGATCCTCCTGCTTTCAGAGTCTCAGCAATAGAATTATAGGCATGCGCCACCATGCCCAGACTCTGTCACCACCTCAGCACATCCCGGGGTCAGGGCTGGTGATACACCTGGGACCAGGGATTGAACTCTGGTCCCTGCACTTGCCAAAGCACGTGCTTCGTCTTCTGAGCTATCTTGCTGGCCCAACAATTTTAATTTCAAAGTAAACTTCAAGTCAAAATTGATCAGAGCAGATAAAATGATCAGTCTTTACATAGTTGTGAAGAACTTCAACAGTATATTAGCAAGTATAATGTAACACATGAGCAGAATGAACATATCGCATGACAAAATAGGTTTCATCCAAGAATTTCAAGGGTGGTTCAGCATATGTCAATCAAGAATTATATGTATAGATAAAGTATAATTTTGTTGTGAAAAAATATATGTGTATATACAAGATACTTAGGGTATATGTATATGGCTTTTAGTTCATTGAGAAGAAAGGTTTGTACTGATATTGTTTAGAGAATATTCAAGGGACCTCTTGTCCTTTGAATAACTACTACAAAGACAACAATATGCAATGTATTAATTATTGTAACTGTCCTATTAACCTATTTTGAAACTGTTCCATTGCTATTTTATTTTTTTCTCATTAAAATGAAAAAAGAATTGTAATGCAGCACTCAAATAGAAGCAGAAGAAAACCCACAATTACGTTAATAGACACAGAAAAAGCTTTTGAAAAACCCCAACACTACACCAAGATAAAAACTCTGAAAAAGGAAGGTATGAACGCGCTTTTATTGAATCTGGTAAAATATACTTATGACAATCTAATGCCCAACATTGTATTAAATTGAGAAAAACTGAAAATTGCACTCTAGGATCATAAAACAAGACCAGGATACTCACTATTACAAATCCTGTTCAACACTGTCATTGAAATATTTGCCATAGAAATCAGAGAAGAGAAAAAAAATATATATATATATATATTCAAGTTATTATTTGCAGATGGCTTGATTCCTCTATGTAGAAGAGTCAAATAATTCCACCAAATAATATTATCATTAATAATCAAATTCAGCAATGAAGCAGATACGAAATCAACACACAAAAATCGATAGCATTTATGTATAGCCATAATGAACTGAATGAGAAATTAGAAAGACAATACCATTCACAAGAGTGATAGGAAAAATTAAATACCTAGGAATTAACCTAACCTAGAAGTGAAAGTCTTCTACACTGAAAATTACAATACATTGAATAAAAGAGATTGGAGAAGGCATTAGAAAATAGAAGGATTTCCTATTGGACAGGCAAAGTCAATGTGGTCAAAATGCATACTTTCAAAATTGTTATAAAAAGTCAGTGCAATCTCAATCAAAATACCAACACCATTGCTGACTGAATGAGAGAAAAAAAAACTTCTAAAATTCTCACAGAACTAGAAGAGACTCGGAATAGCAAAAGCAATCCTAGATAGGAAAATCAAAACAGAAAATATCAGAATACCTGACTTCAAGTTATACTACAAAGTTGCAGTGATAAAAATATGACACAATGCCGGGCGTGGTGGCACAGGCCTGTAATCCCAGCACTAGGGAGGCTGAGGCAGGAGGATTGTTGTGAGTTCGAGACCAGCCTGAGCTACAAAGTGAGCTTAAGGCCAGCCTGAACTGCACAGTGAGACCCTGTCTCAAAAAAGACAAAAAAAAAAAAAAAATGACACTGGCATACAAATCCATAAGTGGATCAGTGGAACAGAACAGAAGATACAGGATCATCCCAAACATATTAAGCTGTCTTATGTTTGACAAAAAGGCACCAGAAAGTTATAGCTCATTTAACAAATGATGCTTGGAAAATAGCTATCTATATACAAAGTATTGAAGCTGGATCCATTTTGTTTGCTACATACTAAATTAAAATCAAAGTGGATCAAAGATCTGAACATTAAAACAGAAAAATATAAACAATCATAGGAGTCATAGGTGTAGGCTAAGACTGACTGAATAAGATTTCAATTACACAAGAAGCAACAGCAGAAATCAATAAATTGAATTATATCAAATTAAAAAGCTTGGGCTGGCCAAATAGATCAGCCAATTAAAGCACCTGCAAGCAGACACAGGGGCCGGGGGTTCAATCCCAATGCTGCCGTGCCAGCCCCACCCCCAGGGGAGCACTGAGATAGTGATCAAGACTGGGCGTGGTGCTGCGCATCTGTAATCCCAGCACTTGCGAGGCCGTAAACAGGAGAATCACTATGAGTCCACTCTAGTAATGAGACCCTGAACACCCTGTAGACACTTCCCTAAAATTACAAAAATCCAAAAACAAAAGAAAAAATCATTAAAAAGCTTCTGCACAGCAAATGAGATAATAATTAGAGTGAATAGATAGCCAACAGAATGGAAAAAATTTCACCTTTCTATTCTTCAAAGGAGCAATATATACACTGACATGAAGTGAAACATCACACCACCCAGAATAAAAGACTCAGTCAAGAAATGGGCAAGTTGGGAGTGGGAAGATAGCTCAGTGGAATAAGCACTTGCCTAGCAAGCACAAGGTCCTGATTTCGATCCCTGGTACAAGACTTACTCCCACCAACAGTGCAGAAAGTTTCCTTTTTCTTTACAGCCTCTCCAGCATTTGTTATTGGCTGTCTTCTTAATGCTAGCCATTCTTGATGGGTGAGATGGAATCTCAGTGTTGTTTTAAATTGCATTTCTCAAATGACATATGGTGTTGAATATTTTTTGAAATATTTACTTGCAGTTTGCTTTTCTTCCTCTGAGAAATGTACACTCATCTCAGACGCCCATTTTTGAACTGGGTATTTGAATGTGGAGGATCTGAGTTTTTAAAATTCTTTATGTGTTCCAGATAGAAGGCCTTTGTCTGACGGGTAGATGGCAATACATTTTCTCAGTTTGTTGGTTTTCTTTTTACTCTGTTGACTTGTTTTGAAGTGCATAAACTTTTCAAAAATATAAGATCCCAGTTGTTGATTCTTTGAAGTATTTCCTGTTCAGTTTGGTTTTTATTCATGAACTCTATCCACTCTTATATCTTTAAAAATTTCTACCTACTTTTTTTCCTCCAGAAGATTTAGTGTTTCTATTTCAATATTTAAAGTTATGATCCAGTTTGACTGTAGCTTTTTGAATCATGATAAGAATGGGTCTAGATTTAGTGCTCAACATATGGAAATCCATTTTTTCCAGCACCATTTATTAAAGAGGCTATCTTTCTTCCAATGATCTTGTTTGGCCCCTTTATCAAAGGTAAGGTGGCTGAGTATGTTTGCAGGTGTGTCTGCATCTTCTAATCTATTCCACCGATCCTCAGGTCTGTCTCTATGACAGTACTATGTTGACTACATTTTTCAGGTCAGGGATTGTGGTATCTCATGTCTTTCTTTTGTTTCCCAGGATTATTTTTCATAGTCTGGGTTCTCTTTTGAATTTGAGGAAAGTTTTCTCTACCTCTGTGAGTTATGCTAATTATATGTTATTTGGGACTGCATTGAATCTGCATAGCAAATTTGGAAGAATGGCCATTTTCACAATGTTGGTTCTTATCCAGGAGCATAGAATATTTTTTTCATTTTCTCAAAGCCTCATTAGTCTCTTTTTTTTCAGAGGACCATAATTTTAACTGAATAAATCTTTTGTGTCCTTTTTGAGATTGATTCCTAAGTGTGTCATTTTTGGATGTTATTCTGAGATGCATGGTTTCCATAATTCCTCTCTCAGTGTGTTCATTCTTAGTGTACAAAAATGTTACATTTTGGGTTGTTGAATTTGTACTGTGCTACATTGCTGAATTTGGTGGTTAAATCTACAAGACTCTTGGTGGAGTATTTGAGGGTCTTCTTTGTAACACGTCATCTGAAAGTAACAGTAATTTCACTTTTTATTTTCTAGTCCATATTCATTTTATTTTATTCTCTTGTCCAATTTCAATTTTTCTGGCTAATGTTTCCAGAACTATATTGAATAGAATTGACAACAATGGACATCCTTGTTTTGTTCCTGATCTTAAAGTGAAGGCCTTCAGTTTTTACCCATTTAGTGTGTTGTTGGCTGTTGGTTTCTCATAGATGTCTTTTATCAGGTTCAGATATAGACCACATATTACAATTCTCTGAAGGGACTTAATGGTGAATGAGTTTTGGACTGTGTGAGAAGCATTTTCTTCATCTATTGAGATGATCATGTGGTTTTGTTCTTGATTCTATTGATGTAGTTTATTACATTTATGGATTTGTGTATGTTGAACTATCCCTGCATTCCTGGAATGAATCTCCTTTGATCCTGATGTATAATCATAATGATTTGTTGAATTCTGCTTGCTAGTATTTTTTGCATCTATATTCATTAGAAAGATTGGCCCGTAGTTCTCTTTTAGTTGGATCTTTCTCTGGTTTTGGAATCAGAGTAAAACTTTCCTCGTGTGAGTTTGGGAGAACTAATTCCCTTTAAATTTCATGGAACAACTTGATAAGAATTGACATTAAATCTTCCCTAAATTTCTTGTGGAATTCTGCTGTGAATCCATCAGGATCTGTGCTTTTCTTCGTTAGTAGGATTTTTATTACATTTTCAATTTCATCTCATTATTGGGTTTGTATATCCTCTTAACTCAGCTTTGGCATTTCATATGTGTCTCATTTACATTTTACTCATTGCTTGGACAAAATGGTCAACACTCAAGAATAAGGAAAGAAAAGTTCATTTAGCTTGCTGTCTGTGGAAGTTTCAGTCTATACTCAGCTGGCTCTCAGCCAGTGTGATACATGGCAGAGAGCAGCAGTTCATGCAGCAAAAAAAGCCAAGAACAAAGGGAACAGCAGCATCTATGCTTTCGAGCAAGTTCCTTCCCGTTCTTACTATAAACAAGTTATTCTGGGGGTGGTGGCGTAGAACTCACACAATGTCCACGCCCTCCTTTTGCACAGGATGACGATGTTAAAAAATTAAGAATCCCAGCTCTCTGATGAGTCACTTAATTAAACTTATAAACTTCTCAAGTTGACACAATGTATCAACCAATACTATATGTATCTAGGAGAATGTCCATTTCCTCTGAATTTTCTATTTTGTGAGAGTAAAGCTTTTGGAAGTAGGTTTTGGTGATCTGCTTTAATCTAGGGTCTGTAATAATTTTGCCCTATTCATTCTTTATTACATGACTTTCTTTTTTCTTCCTTTTTTGGTTAGGTTGGCTAGGAGATCACCAACTGTATTTCCTCTTTCAAAGAACCAACTTTTTGATTCATTCATTCTTTGTATAGTTTTCATTGTCTCAAATGCATTAATTTCTTCTCTAATCTTTATAATTTCCTGACTTCTTTGGGCTTTGGGCTTGACTTGCTCCTCTATTTCTAGGAGCTTGAGGTGCAGCATAAGTTTCAAGAAGCTTGAGGTGCAGCATAAGATCATGTATCTGAACCTGTTCTGCTTTCCTAATGTACAAATTTACTGCTAAAAATTTGCCTCTTAAGACAGCTGGCATTGCATCCCACAGGTTTTGGTAAGTTGTATCTGCATTTTCGTTTCAGTGTAAATATTTCTTCATTTCTTCTTTAATTTCATCTGTGACTGTTTAGGAGGTTGTTATTTAATGTGATGTGTTTATGGTGTTTTTATACTTTATTTTATCAACAATTTCCAGTTTTATTGCACTGCAATCAGATAGTATGCATGGGATAATTTCAGTTCCTTTCCATTTACTTAAGAGTCTTCCATGTGTTAGTATATAATCTATTTTGGAGAATGTTCAGTGCGAAGCTGAGAAGAATGTGTGTTTTGTTGTTGGATGAAACACTATAAACGTCTAACAAATCAATTACTTTACAAGTTTGGTTTAGTTCTGTTATTTCTTTGCTCATTTTTCGCCTAGCTGACCTATCTCAGTATGACAGTGGTGTGTTAAATCCCCCATTATTATTGCATTATTGCTCATTTGATTCTTTAAGTCTGTTAGAATTTGTCTCATGTAGGAGGGTGCATATATATTCATTATTTTTATCTCTTTCTCTTACAGTTTTCCCTTAACAGGTATATACTGACTTTGTTCATGTCTTTGCATGATTTTTGGTTTGAAGTTGATAGTACAAGCAATAAGGATAGCTACCTTTGGTTTTTTTCTGATTTCCTCTGGCGGGGAGGATTTTTTCCAACCTTTGACTATCAGTCGATAAATTACCTTTTAAGTTATATGTGTTTGGTGTATGCAGCATATTGTGGGATTTTATTTATTAATTCACTCTGCTCATCGGTTTCTTATGATTGGTGAGTTGAAGCCATTTATACTGATGGTTATAACTGATATATATTAGCTTATCTTTGTCATCTTAATTTCCTATCATATTCCCTCTTTATAATCAAATGGTCTGTGTGGTGGTTCCTTTCTGTTGTTCTTGAAGCTATGATCACTGTGTCTCTTTCTTGAATATCTGTTGGTACGCTTTGTAGGGTTAGTTTAGTGGTCATGAATTTCTTCAGTTTTTCTTTGTCATGGTATGATCTTATTTTGCCATTGAATTACATAGACAGTTAAGCAGGATACATCAAACTGAATTGAAAGTTACTTATTTTTTAAGACCTGAACTACTTCATTATAAGCTCTTCTTGATTTTGATGCAACTTTGTGTTGAGAAATCTGTTGGGTTTCCCATTGTATGTGATGTGTTTCTTCTCTCTAGCAGGTTTTAATACTCTACTCCTTTGCTCAAGTTCTGAGATCATGATTTTTATGTATCTAGGTATAGATTCACTGTGATTATGACTGTGTGGAGCCCTATATACTTTGCTTATTTTCATATCAGGCTGTGTACTTGTTTGGGAAAATTTTCTGCTAGTACTTCAGCAAATAGTCCTTTTGTCATTTGTGCTGTCTCCTGCTGCTTCATTGATACCTATTATTCTTATATTATTTCTCTTTGTATTGTCTTATAGCTGCTGAATTGTTATTTCCTGGTTCCTTGTTAGTTTTAATAGATCTTTTATTTCACTTTCATTAGATGCAACACTGTTTTCGAGGTCTGAAAATCCATCTTCAGTTTCACTTAGGCAGTTTGGCCTGCTTTCAACTGAGTTCTTAGTATCTTGGATATCAGAATCTATTTCATGCATTCTCATTTTTCCTGTATTATTCAGTGTTACCATTATTTTTCTAGTTATCTCTACTTTTCTATTTATGTTTACTTTAATTGTGCTGAGCAATTCTTTCATAATTGCTTTCCTTTCTTTTTGCACATGAGAGATTATTTCTGCTCTTATTTCTTTTATAGCCTAATGAGCTTGTTGCTTTACTTCAGATGGTATCATTTCAGAGATTTCAGGTATGTAATTTCCAAGTTCTTCTATGTCCGTGTCTCCTGGATTTATTCTGGGTGAGCTAGAGGATTTACATTACCTTTTACTCCTGCATTTTAGCAATTTTGTGCTCCCAGCATTTACTCAGAGTCCCACACTCTTTCCCGAGTCTGCCAAAGTTCTTAAATGCCTCCAGGAAAGCTGTGTGCCTGCTCATGCTAAGCCCATATTTCGCAGCTCTCCTGTGCCCTGCAGGCCAGAGTTCTAAGTTCTTAGAAGTTTGGACCACCTCCAGAAGAAGCTCCATGACTATGGTCTTGTTGCTAAGGAAGGTCAGAGCTTAGCAGATTCCCTCCCATAGGCTGCCCAGAGTCTGCCAAAGTTCTTGTTATTGTCAAATATGTTGTTCAGCCTACCATATATAGATATGCAAGACTCATCGAACGAACATTCATGCTGACTTTAAACAAATCTTAATTTTTCCTCTGTCCCTTGTATTTTTTGAAAATTTATTTTAAGAAGAGTATAATAATAGTAGATAAAATGTCAAGCACAGTATATATTTAAAGAAATAAGATGAAAAGTATTCAACTGTGGTTGTTGTATCGCACACTATTGTACTCAGTGTAGTTGCTCAGATTAAAGATATTAGAATTTCGTCAAGTTAAAAAGTTTAAATATTAACTACTACTTTTATTTTTTTATTTTTCTTTTGCCTTTTTGAGACAGGGTCTCACTATGCAGCTCATGCTGGCCTTAAGTTCACTTTGTAGCTCAGGCTGGTCTCGAACTCACAACAATCCTCCTGCCTCAGTCTCTCGAGTTCTGGGATTACCTCCCGCATTTAACTACTACTTTTAAAAAGCTGATAGAAATTAGTACTACAATCTTTTAAGCTATCTTGTATATATACTTACATGATTATCCTCTTCTGTTCCTTTTTCTTCTCCATTCCCTCATCTACATTGTGTATTACTTGTGTTAATTTTTTTTCCATTTTACTAAATCTATTTTACCTTTCAGATTTTATTTCTTTGTTCTGGTTCTTACACTATGGAGACAATCTGATGTTTACACATGTCAATCCGATATATTGCACTTATGAGTACAGCCTCTAGTTGCATCCATTTACCTATAAAGGCCTCATTTTTTTCTTTCTTTATAGCTGAGTAATACTGCATTGTATAAAAGTACCACATCTTTTTTTATACATTCCTCATGTGATGGATGTTTGAGTTGTTCCCAAGATTTGTCTAACAACTTTTGCTGCAATATATATGAGTACATATGTATTACTGTGGTATGATATTTTTCAACTCTTTTGGGAAAATACCCAGAAGGGGAATAGATAGATTGAGTAGGACTTCTGATCTTAATTTTTTGAGGAGTCTTCACATTGCTTTCCATAGTGGTTGTACTCATCTACATTCCCAGCAACAGTTGGCAAGATTTCATTTTCCTCCACAGGGACTCCAGTATTTGACATTAGTTGATTTCATTATGAAAAGCATACTTCTGGAGTTAAATGATATCTCACTGTTGTTCGTATTTGTATTTTTCAATTGAACAGTGCTATAGAATATTTTTTCATGCATTAACTTGTCATTTGTATTCCTTCCTCTGAGAAATGTCTTCATCTCAGATACCCATTTTTTTGGATTACGTATTTGAATTTAGGGGGTCTGATTTTTTAGTCTGTTGTATATTCTAGAAAGAAGACCTTTGTCTCAGTGACTGTTGATTACATTTTTTTGCAATTTTTAGATTTTCCATTCTCTTCATTTCTTTGAGGTGCAGAAACTTCTCAACAAGACAAGATACCAGTTGTTGACTCTTTGAAGTTTTTTGAAGCAGTTTGGTTTTTGATCATGAATTCTTGCTTACATCTGTGTCTTCAAGATTTCTATCTACTTTTTCTACCAGATTTAGTGTTTCTGTTTTAATGTTTAGATCTTTAATTCATTTTTACTTTAATTTAGTGCATGGTGACAGACCTGAGTTTAGTTTTACTTTTTGAAATATGAAAAGCCAGTTTTTCAAGCACCATTTGTTGAAGAGCCTATGTTTTTTTCCAGTAAACAGTGTTGTCCATTTGTCAAAAATAAGGTGGCTGAGTGTGTTTGTAGTTTTGTCTGCATCTTCTAATCTGTTCCACTGATCCTCAGGTCTGGTTTTTTTTTGCCAGTACTGTGAGGATTTTACCACAGTAGCTTTGTAGTATAATTTCAAATTAAGAATTTTAGTGCTTCTTGTCTTACCTTTGTTAGCCAGGACTGCCTTTGCTCTTGTAGGTCTTTAATGGTTCCCAATGGACTTTAGGCACGATTTCCTTAGATCTTTGTGGTACATTGATGGTATTTTCATAGGTATTGTATTAAATCTCTTTAACAATTTTGGGAGTATGGACATTTTCAAAATGATGATTCTTTCTATCCAGGAATAAGTAATACTTTTCCATTTTCTGAAATGCTCTTCAATCTCATCATAATACTGTAATTTTAATCGTATAGATGTTTCACTTCCTTTGTTAGATTGATTCCTCCCTATTTCATTTTTTAAATGCTATTGTGAAGGGTATTGTTTCTCTAATTTTTCTCTCAGCGACTATTTTTGTCTGTAAAGGAATCCTATTGTTTTTGGAGTGCTGAATTTGTATCCTGCTATGCTACTGAATTTATTCATTAACTCTGGAAGTTTCTTGGTGTTTTATTGGGGGCTCTTCCATGTATAGTATCATGTCATGTGTGAATAGTGCTTCTATTTTACTTCTTCCCTTCCAATTCTTATTCATTTGATCTCGCTCTCTTTCTAATGGATTTGGATAATATTTCAAGAACTATATTGTATAGAAGTGGTAAAAATGCAAATCTTTGTCTTGTACCTGATTTTAGAGAAAAATCTGTCAGGTTTTTCTATTTAGAATGATGTTGGCTATTGATTTGTCATAGATAGCTTTTAGCAGATTGAAGGATATCCCACATATTCCAGTTTCTGGAAGCTTTTTTAAATCATGAATGAATCTTGGAACTTCTCAAGGCTTTATCGGCATCTATAGACATGATCATGTGGTTTTTGTTTTTGTTGATATAGTGTATTACATTTATAGACTTGTATATATTGAAACATCCTTGCATCTTAGGGATACATCCTACCTCGTCATGGTGTATAATTTTCTTGATGATATGCTGCATGCTGTTTGCTAGTATTTTTCTGAGGATTTTTGCATCTGTGCTCATGAGGGAGATTGACTTGTAAGTCTCTTTTTTCCTTGGGTCATTCTCCAGTTTTGGTATCAATGTAACACTTGCCTCCAGAAATGTATTAGGGAGTATTGCTTCCTCTTCAATGAAATATTGAGAAATATTCAGATTAAATCTTGTCTAAATTTCTTATAGAATTCAGCTGTGAATCCATGAGGGAAAGGTCCTTTGTCAGTGAGATTTTGATTACATTTTCAATTTCATCAGCTGATAGTGAGTTAATCAGCATTTTTGTATCTCCTTCATTCAGTTTTGTTAATTTGTACCTATATAGGAATCTGTCAGTTTCATCTGGATTTTCTATACTATGAGAGTATAGATTTTCAAACTAGCTATTTATGATCTTCTTAATTTCCATAGGATGTGTGTTAGTTTCACCTTTTTTTATTCCTTATTGCTTGAATTTGAATTTTTTCTTTTCTCTTTTGGATGAAATTCAATAGGGATTTATCAGTTTTATTTAACCCGTCAAAGAACCAGCTCTTTGATTCATTAATTTTTTGCATTGTATTCTTTGACATGACTGCATTAATTTCTGCTCTCATCTTTATAATTTCCTCCCATCTTTGGGGTTTGGGCTTGGTTTTCTCTTCTTTTTCTAGAAGCCTGATGTGCAGCATTAGAGTATTTATTTGTTTACATTGTTTTCCTAATGTTTACTGCTATGAACTTCCTTCTGAGAATTGCTTTCATTGCTTCCCACAAGTTCCAGCAAATTGTGTTTGAATTTTCATTGGATTATAGATATTATTAAATCTGTTGTTTAATTTCATCTGAAAACCATTGGTTGCTAAAAAGGATGTTAATTAATTTCCATGTTTTTATGGATTTTTTTACATTTTTTCATTCATATTCAGTTTCATTGTGTTGTGGTCCAATCATATGTATAGGAGAATCTCATTCTCTTGAATTTACTTAGGCATTATGCATAGACTAGTATGTAGTCTATTTTAGAGAACATTCCATGTGCAGCTAAAAAGAATGTATATTCAGATGTTGTTCAGTGGAATACCATGTAAATATACACTAAGTCCATTTCTTCAAAGGTCTGTTCAGTTCTGCTCCCACTTCGCTAATTTTTTGTCTGCTTGACCTATCTTTTGAGATAAGAGTGTGTTAAGATCCCATGTTATCACAGGTGCCAGGGTTTGATCCCTGGTACTGCATGCTGTGCTAGCCTCACCCCCAGGTGCACTGAGATTGTGCCCAGGTGTGGTGGTGCATGCCTGTAATTCCAGCACTAGGCAGGCAGAAATCAGGAGTATCACTATGAATTTGAGCTGCATAGTGAGACCCTGCACAAAAAAGAAAGAAAAACATAAAAAAAAATCCCCTGCTATGATTGTTATTTGTTAGTGAGTTTTTCATTTCCTTTACAACTTTTCTCATATAGTTTTGTGCTTGCATACTTGGTGTATACATATTTATGGGTGTTATTTCTTCCTCTTGATGTTTTCTACTAATAAATATGTAGTGGTCATCTTTATCATTTTTGGTCATTCTTGATTTGAAGTCTACATTGTCTGGGAACAGAACAGCTATCCCTGACTTTTTCTAAGCCTCTGCTGCATGGAGTACTGTATTGCATTCTTTGACTTTCACTCTGTGAATTGCCTTTTGAGTTAAATATGTTTCTTTATAGAGCTATCTCAGTTACTCTTTTCTCACTGCTGGGACAAATGCCAAACAATACAAAATTATGGAAGGAAAGGTTTATTCGGTTCACAGTTACTGGACGTTTCAGTTCATACTCAACTGACTCCAAGGCAGAGTGGCACATGGCAGAGAGCAAACTTTCATGGTTGTGGCAAAGAGCAGAGAGCAGAGGGAGAGGCAGCAGCTCAGGCAGCTATCTAGTCTCTCTCCCCTCTTTAAATTGCAATGCAAATTACATGGCCCAGAGAATTGCAGAATCCAAACACAGAATAATGAATCACAAATTCCAAAAGGCACACCATGACTGCATGAGACTTTGAGGGGACAGCTAGACACAAACAATAACAATAGCAGATTGTTGGATCATGTTTTTTAATCCACTCTAATGGTCTACTTTTAATTGGAAAATTGTGCTTATTCACTTTGGTGACTATAGTTGATATATATTGGCTTATCTTTGCTATGTTATTTTCCTGTTGAGGTACCATACTTTTTTGTGTTTAAGTTTTTGTCCTCTTTGGTGCTTTTATTCTTTTTTTCTTGAAGTTGTGGCCATTTTGATCCCTTTCTGAAATATCATTTAGTATACTTTGTAGGTTTGTTTTGGTGGTCATGAAATTTTTTAGTTGTTTTTTGCCATGGAAGTATTTTATCTCTCCATTAATTTTGAAAGACAGTTTTGTAAGGTATTTCGATCTTCATTGAAAGTTATTTTCCTGTAGGACTTGAAATACTTCATGCTATTCTTCACTTGATGCTTTTTGTTGAGAAATCTGCTGTGACTCTGATGGGTTTTCTTTAAATTTTATCTGTTTCTTTTCTCTCATAACTTTTAGTATGTTGTTCTTGTGGTGAATTTCTGGGGTTATGATTATTATATTTCTTCACATAAATTTATTTGGTTGATGTTATTTGGAGTTATATATGCCTTAGTTGTGTGAATGCCAATTTGTTTTCCTATACTTTGGAAGTTTTCTATTACTTCTGTAAATATTCATTTTATGTCCTTAGTGTTAGCTCCTTTTTTACTGACACCAATTGACCTTATGCTGCTCATCTTTGCCTCTTCTTGTAGCTGTTGAACTATTATTTATTGATTCTTTGTTGTTTTTAAGACAGCTGTCCTTTCCTGATTGCTAGCTGTATGTCTTCAAGGTCTAAAAATCTATCTTCAGTTTCATTCAAATGGGTTTTCAACTTGTAGTGGAGTTTTTGAATGTCTGTATATCTCTTGGAATATGTTTCATGCTTTCTACTTCTTAACTACATTACTCATTTAAAGTTTCTATCACTTTTCTATGTTCCACTATTTTTAATAAATGTCTTCTTTAGATATTCTCAATAATTATTTCATTATAGTTATAATTTCTGGGTTTTTGTTGTTGTTGTTGTTGTTGTTGTTGTTGTTGTTGTTGTTTTGGGAACCGGGGATTGAACTCAGGCCACTTTGCTTGCTAGGGAAGTGCTTATTCCACTGAGGAGGCCATACAATTTCTTTTTTACCTGGAGGATTATTTCTGACCTAATTTCCTCTATACCCCTATGCACTTGTTTCTTTATTTCAGTTGCTATTAGTTCAGAGACTTGAGGATTTTGCCTTCCAATTTATTCTATGGTGACGTCATTTGCTCCTGTGTGCTGTCATTTTGCATTTCACAAAGAACTATTTATTTTGATTTCTGTGTTACTGAGATGTTGTGGGATATTGGTTTCCATTTGTCACTGTCCTTCAGTATAGGGTTATGGTGAGGTTATTACCCTAGTGCTTTCTGATATTATTACCCAAGGGAGAACACATGGTTAAGATAGATATGGTATCCTGGTTGCTGTAGTACAATTAGCAATACTTATAACAACAAGTGAAATTTAGAAGTTGCAACACTTTTGTACCTATCGTTTTGTACTTTAGACTATGGAAACAAACTGCATAGCCATATAACAAAACAGATCATAAATTTGAAATTTGTTTGTAAACTATTTCCCCTGAATTCTCTCTAGATATCTTCCATGTACCTGGAATCCTCAGGGCAGACTAGCTCACCCAAGTTCCCTCCCAAAGCCTCAGAAACTCTAGTTTTGAGTCCTCTTGGGGAAGTCTTAACCTGGCCCCTCCCACCAGTCCTCACTGGAAAGAGTCTAGGATTCTTGGATATTTCTCAAGCAATTATATTTTGAAATTTTATTTGCCCAAGCTCATTACTAGTACCTTCCAAAAGGGCTAAATATATCACATTAGAGGGATACATGTACATCAATGTTTAAAACAGCACAATTCGTGTTTGTTGCATCCTAGAAACAACTTGTATGCTCATCAACAGATGAATGGATAAAGAAAATCAGATATCTACACAGAATGTAATACTACTGGACTATAAAGAAGAATAAATTTGATATTTTTGTAGGATAATTAACATATCTGGTATATTTAATATTGTTTAACAAATCAGACACACAACCATAAATACAGTATTGTATCTCTTAATTTGAGTAAAACCAATTACAAAAGAGCAAGATGAAGGACTGATAGAAAGAAAAAAGTAGCTAGATTTTTGCAGATGAAAAGTGATTCAAAAGAGAGACTGAGAATTCAAGGGAAAGGAAGGGGAAATAAAAAATTTAAATGTGTCATGTACTCATACCAAATGCACATAATGAAACAAAAGATGATATATCATGAACATTAACTATAATGTATACAGTAGCTAAAATGATAAAATGCATAAAGGGGATTTATTCTTTTATACAGGTATAAGTTATTTTTATTTATTATTTTAATTTCTTAATTTTTAATTTTTTGGCTGTATCATCTTTATATTATGCTATAGTTAGATCATGGATAAATGTAAATTATTACTTCTGAACATATGGGGCAAAATGTAAGTTCAAGTGAAATCCTTGAAAATATATGCAAATCTAAACTTAAACATGGCCACTACTAAGCAAAGAGGAAAAAAAATATATTTTGAGATGAAAGAAGAAACAAAATGGATTCTAGGAAATGATATCCTCATAAAACAGGAAAGCAATCAGCAATTTCCCGATAGATCTAAAGCCTAACTCCTTTGGTGAAAATACTTCAACTAAATTCTTTCTTAAAAAATAATTTTATTGAGAAATGGATAGCAATGAGATAATTCCAAAACCAATTAGTAAGACAGTTTCATTAATTAATACATTGGAAGGCTGGGGAGATGGCTCAGTGGAATAGGGGCTTCCCTGGAAAACACAAGGGCCTAAGTTCAGTCTCTGTTTCTGAAAAAATTAATAATAATAATTAATACATTGCATATTGTTGTCTTCTCAGTGGATATTCATAGTACAAGATGCAGACATGATATCCTGTCCACAAACACTATTCGTACAAATCTTTCTATTCATTGCATTAAGAGAAAGTGGCTGTATATCTAACCTAACTATTTTGAATATACAGATATAAAATGTTCCTTCATTTGTATACCCTTTTTGTTTAGTTTTGTCAGATATGGGTATTCTATTATCATTTCAATTTTGTAGGTACATGAATTCATCAAAATTTTCCAATATGGTCCAGTAGTCCATAATAGTAGTGGGTTATCCAGAGGACTGTCAGACGTTGTTGACTTGAGCCATTTACATCCCAGCATATTAATATGACTTTACTTTTAATACCTTGCTTTTATACATTTCTGCTGGATCATTAAGAGCAAGATAAAACAAGACCGATACAATAAGAAATGTAATTTTTATATCAGACAAGGTCAGTCAAATCACCTCAGGATTTATCCTGAAACCCTATACCACAGTTTGTAGATCCTTTGTCAGTGTCAGCCATGTGGATGAGTCATGGTCATTTCTTGACCAAGTTGCTCTCTGTGAAAGCCTGAGAGAATGTTTTCTCTCCATGTGACTCTCCTTAGGCACATTCTGCATCATTGATCACTTTCCTCTGTGGCCCCATAATCTATTTGATAAGAAAATTTGGGACACAATTGAGTTACATGTCGATATAGTGCAGATCCTCCTATGGCCTGAGTCCTCACTGACCTTGAAATGCTAGAACCAAAATGTTGGCTGTCCTTGCAGCCCTTCTTTTTCTCTATTGTTTGGTCTGCAAACTTACGTTGCTAATCCTTCAGAAGAGAAGCTTATTATTATTACTCTACAACATAGGCAGTTGAGTTTAACCTATTTGTCTGAATATCAAATACTTTAGACCTAACATGGAATAAATATTTTCCTTCAAGTGTTGATATATTATGAAGAGAAAAAATAAAAATAAAAAATATTAATAAATGTGAATATAACATTACATATTTTTATACAAATATTAAGAAATCTAACCATATAAAGCATGGTAGCAGGAAAGTCCTACGACATTTTTATTCTTGTCTCTCCTTTTCATTTATTATCCTTTTTTAAAAACAAACATTTACTGGAGAGACAGTATGGCAGTAATTGGTACGGCATGACAAGCAGTACCTATTTAGAAAACCAGAATGACATGCATTGCAAGCATTACCCTAGTGTGACACATTGCTATCTTCAGTGCACTTGCTTAGTTCACAGTTAATAGCATAAATGGTTAGTCAGGGTGAGCATCCTAACAATTAACTGCTAGTTTCAAAAACCTACTGAAGATTCTCAGGATCATTGCCTTAACCATCCTATGCATATAAATGTATGGCTTTGCCCCTGTTATGTTTCTAGTTTTTCTCCTTGCCCTGTCTTCATTGTCTAATCCTCAAGTTACCACTTTCCTTTTAATTGTGTTATACCTTTCTATTTTTATTTCTTCTTTTGAGTTCTTATACTAGGGAGACTATACAACATTTACACATGGGAGTCTGGTTTATTACACTTATGAGTACATATTCCAGTGGATGGCATCCATTTAAATATGAAGGCTTTGAGTTTATCATTTTTCATAGCTGAGTAATATTCCCTTGTATAAACATACCACATCTTTTTCATCCATTCCTCAAGTGACAAGCATTTTTTTTTCTAAGACTTGGATATCACAGATTTTACTGCTGTAAATATAGGTACACATATATCACTGATACGATGTTTTCAGTTACTGTGGCAAAATTCCCAGTTGGGCTTTATCTGGATTAATTGGAATTTCCAGTCCTAGCTTTTCAAGGAGTCTGCACACTGATTTCCATAATGATTGCACCAGTCTATACTCCCACCAGTAGTGGAGAAGGGTTCCTTTTTTACCCACAGCCTCTCTAACATTTGGTGTTGGTTGATTTCTTTATGATAGCCATTCAGAAAGGGGATTTAGACACAGAGAGATGCAGTTGGATGGGGAGGGGGAAAGCATTAAAAAGAATGAAGTAATGTTATATGCCTACATCTGCTCTTTAAGACAGATGTAAACATCAGGTGCTGAATACATGTAGCAATAAAACAAAATATTATCTCCAAGCAATTCCTTTTGGGCAGAGAGTGAATAATATAATTATGAAGTAATTAGTTCTATCTCCTACTTATTTAGCCATAAACCCATCATTAGTACCATCTGTAAACTAATGTCAACAATTGATGATCACTAGTGTCATTATTTTAAAGTAAACAATAACATTTTGGCAGTCTCCCTAGCAGAAATGCAACCTTTCACAAGCTTTTACTACCCTGTACTTCCTTATTACTAAGTAACACTGCCATCAAAAAATTTAATTTCTATCTCATGTGAATGGCAAATGTGTTTTTTAAAAGTCTCAGTAGAGAATGTTTACTCCTAAACACACCCTGTGCCCACCCACCTGAGACAACAAATATTTCTCAAATTTTTCATAACTCTTATCTGTCTAGACATCAACTCATACTGAAAGGAAGAAAAAAACTGTCAAAGGGCAAAATAACACCTGCAAAGATGAACAAACTAGGCATAGTAAATAAATTGTTCTTCAATATGCTGGTTAATATGCAAGAAAGATAAGTTTAGAGTGAATAAAAACAGGCATTCGTTAATGTCTCTTTTAAAAGCATCTTACCAGCTAAGAATTATATTCTGGAATCATAATCGCTTTTTGAAGAGCTACCTTTCACTAGGAAAATGGGAAGTACTTTAAGAATATAAGGAATACTGGGCATGGTGGCATGTGCCTGTAGTCCCAGCTCTTGGGAGGCTGTAAACTGGTGCATCACTACCAGTCCAAACTAGTAGTGGGAACCTGAAACACTCCGTAGACTCTTCTCTAAAAATGAAATAAAATATAAAGAATATAAGGAAAGAATAAACAAGATGAATGAGCATGAAAAGTTTATTTTTCAGTTTCTTCTAGATGTCAGTTGGAAGGAAGTGGTAAGTGATTTTGTTTGCTGTGATAGGAAAGTGGGGAATATGACTAAGATGACTTTGCAATTCTGCGAGGCCTTGTGTACATATCCACTGTTACGCGGGAAACTGGCTACATCCCCTCAGGTGAGCAGAAAAGGTACTGTTATCTATAATTTTCAAATGAAGCAACACAGGATGAGTTAAAATGAATCCTCTCATGGTCTAGTATCAGGGACAGAAGTCTCTACAATCGGTACTGACTCATTTTTCAACATTAACATGAAGGTATAGATAAAGGTATTCGGCCATCTATTAATTTAGCTGATCTGAGATATTCTAATATAAAAGCAGGGAAAAACAAACAGATATATACTTCAACTGCTTGGAATGGCAATTATCTGAAATCTGTAACTCTAGGATGCCTGTGCATGCCAAAGTTGATTCTTCAAACATTAAGCTTCATTGCAGAAGCTGGAGGCATTTCAAGTGTATTTTTTTTAGTTTCACTTTTTCCCCCTGTAGTGATATTTGGAAAGAGGGCTCCTTCAGTGTTCACGATAAAGGTGGAATTAAAGGAAAAAAAGAGATTTATGAAGATTATACATGTGAGGCCACAGGGATGCCAATTGTGTAGGGGGCTGCATTTCACGGGTTAAAACAGGCATTTTCACAAAAGCACACTTAGATAATAATGAAGAGGAACAAGAGATTGGCCTTGTCAGTGAAAAACAAAAGACTCATAGGAATAACGTTAGTGTTTCTTTTAAAAGAAAATAGGAAATGTGTTTTGGGATTCATCCAAAATGCCTCATCTGAGCCATTCTGCTCCATACCCCCCGCGCTCGCCCAGCCCCTGAGACTGGCCAGAGACAGCGCGGCCGACTCCGACATCCTCCTCCATCCCACCCTCGCCCGCACAGCCAGAGACCGGCCTGAGACAGTGGCTGATTCCAGTGGCCTCCTGAATCCTGTGCCAAGCTCTCGCAGCCAGAGCAAATTTACAAGAATCTCCAGGCTCCCCAGATCAGTGAGAGTGTGGTGAGTCTGAGGGAGAGCCTTTGGCTTCTTCCCACCAGCACTACGCAGATCCCTGTCCCCAACCCATCCAAGCAAGTGACTGGCCAGAAACCTCAGGACCCAATCACCAACACCTCCCTGGATCCCCTGACCTAAAGCCCACTGTTTGAGTGGGAATTTCCCCGGTCTCTGGGCATCAAAGGTCAGTGAGTGTAGAACCTAAGGCCCGTCGTGCCTGAGATACATTTCACAGGGATTACCTGCCCGCCATCCCCCGTGGCCCAGTGACAGCTCCAGGCACACTGTGCCAGAGAAACATTTCCAGGTGATTACCGGTCCCACCCCAAAGCCCCAGACCCAGTGCAAGTCGGCCTGGAGTGAGAACTCCAAGCCTGCCACGCTTGGAGGGACATTTCTCAGCAATCCACGGTCAAACGCTATGGACCGAAACCCAGCAAATCCTGGCCTATGAGTGAGGGTTCCAGGCCCACTACACCAGAGGGACCTTTCCCAGCCTTCTCAGGCTACGGCCTGTAGACCCGGACCCAGCACAAGCAGGCAGTCTCAGTACAGCCTACTCAGTGAATAAGATTATCCACTATACTTTTGTGAGCCCAGAACACCCACCAAAGCCCAGGTCCACCCACCTGGGGAACAACCTGCCTGACACAGGAGGGCTGACCCCGGGAAGCAACAGAGGGGAACCAAAGGAGCTGCAGCAAAAAAGGAACTGAACACAACAGCAAGACCCAGGATAGGCATACCTGGAAAATCTCAAACTTAATAGACTGCCACCCGAATCTCATAACAAGCTAAGGTTATACCTGCACCAAAGCTCTATACCAAAGGTCAAAGATCAGTGCTATACAAAATGACAAAGAGAAGGGGAAAAATGCAATCCCAGAACTCGAGTCCATCAGGAAGGGCAGAGGACACTAGCTCAGCTGTAACGAATGAACTAACAGATACAGCAGCAAAGGAACAACAGCAGAAAGCTACAGAATAAATAAAACGAGAAGTAATTCCCCAAATTAAAAAAGAAATATTTGAATACATAGCATCTGAAATAAAGAATGAATTCCAGAAACATTGGGTGGAAAAATGATGCTCACCCAGAACAAGTGCAGAGAGCACTATTCCAACTGATATATACGAATTAACAGCATCTGAAGCAAAGAAACAACAGCAGAAAGATCATGAGGAACTCAAAGCAGAAATAAGTTCTGAAATCAAAAAAGAACTTTTTGAAATCATAGGATCTGAAATTCCGAAACAAGTCCAGAAATATACAGAGGAAATCCAACTTGGAAGAAACACAGCAGAAAAAGAATTAATAACTACCTTTAAAGAAGACATGGATAAAAAAAAATTGAGGAGATCAAAAATATGATGGAATCCTTGAATGAGCAATACAGAAAAGAAATAGAACACATGCAACACAGTCAAACAGTTATAGAAGAACTAAAAATAGCAATCACGAGTCTACAAAACCGTCTGAGTGAAAGCGAAGACAGAGTTTCAGATCTTGAAGATGCCGGAGCAGCTAGTGAAAAGGTGAGAAAGGATCTCTTAAAAACAACGAGAATGCAGGAAAAAATAATCCATCACCTGCAGGATGATGCCAGAATGAACAATGTGAGAATAATTGGTATCAACGAGAATGAAGGAGTCAATACAAATGACATAAAAAGAATTTGGGGAGAAATAATTGCAGAAAAACTCCCAAATATGAGGAAACAATCCAACATTCAGGTCACCGAAGCATAGAGAACAACAAATAACCTCAACCCAAGTAGAAACACACCGAGACATATAATAGTTAAGATCGCAGAAATCCAACACAAAAATAATATACTGAAAGCTGCTAGAGAGAAGAAGGAGCTCACATTCAAAGGAAAACCCATTGGAATTACAGCCGACTTCTCTACACAAACAATGAAGGCAAGGAGAGCATGGAGCAGAGTTCTTCAAGTCCTACACGAAAACAAATTCCAGCCCAGACTACTATACCCTGCAAGACTCTCTTTCAAGTTTGATGGAGAAGTGAAATACTTCCATGACAAAGAACAACTAAAGAAGTTCATGATGACAAAGCCATCCCTCCATAGGCTGCTGAAAGAGGTTCTAGAGAGAGACCACAACGACCAGAACTCCATGCAAGAGAATGGAAGGAATCCACTAAACAGGACAGTAAACTAAACACAGGTTATAAAGGACTAAACAATACCAGGTAAATATCATGACAAACATAAGTCAGCACATTTCAATTATAACCATAAATGTAAATGGACTCAATTCTCCAATTAAGAGAAATAGACTGGCACAGTGGATTAGGAAACAAAATCCAACAATATGCTGTATACAAGAAACACACTTAATACAAAAGGACATTCATAGGCTCAAAGTCAAAGGATACAATACTACATGCCCCAGAACCTCAGAAAAAAGCAGGAGTAGCAATTCTGTTCTCAGACAGTCTTAACTTCAAACCAAGAATGATCAAACGACACAAAGAAGGCCACTATATATTGGTCAGGGGAAAAATTCAAGAGCAAGAAGTAACACTCATAAATATCTATGCACCAAACACAGGAGCACCCAACTATGTAAGACAAATCTTAAGGGACATGAAA
>PVKA01025676.1:0-32680 GCA_004027165.1 Ctenomys sociabilis
TTGTTCTTGTGTTGGTTTGTCTTTTTTTGTTGCTATTTTATTTTTGTTTGTTTTCTTTAAAATAAAAAAATGTTAAGAGGCCCAACTAAGACTTTGGAATAATAATTATTAGGTCTAAAAAAATATTCTTTAATGTTTAGTTATTTATTGAACAAAATGAGCCACGTAAGAATTTTAAACTTTTAATATGTGTTAAGCTTCTAAATTACTTTATCATTTACATAATTTTTAACCTATGTAATTGTCATTTGTTGCGTGTGCATGGCATGCCTTAATCTTAGTATCGCTACGCCATGTACTCAGGTTATAACAAGACACAAATCATTCACACATGTCATTGTCTCTGATGAAAAAAGAGGTTCTAGCACCCAGTTGCTTCCCACTTCTTCAGTGGAGAGCTGTTTTTGTCCTCTTTCTCTCAGGTAAAGCTATTTCAACTACCTGAACTAGTTTTTTAAGTTATTTTTTCATAAAGAATTATAGTGTCAATATCTATTTAACAAATCTCTGAGCTCAGTGGTTCCTTTGGTCTTGACGAACACACAGAAAAGTGAATCAGCAGCTGAAACTTAATAACAACTTAATTTCTTGAACCTTTCTGGCAGTATGACAGTTGTTTACAAAATTGTTCAGAGGGCCAGTGCCATCCACATTCAGCAGACAGGTGGAAAGTGCTGCCGAAAGTTGACAAAGACATGTTAAAAAAATTCCCAGTAAATTTGTTTTTTCATTCTGAACAAATGCCAAGTAATGAGAAAAAAACATACGAACACAGTATCAAGTTTTTATGTTGTAGCTAGATAATGAAATTATTATTGACTTCTACAAATGTTTCCTTGGGAGTAAATTAAGCAAAATCTAGTTTTGATTGATTAAGTATTATAGTTGCAGAGAAGTTAAATATAAAACATCTTGAGAAAGGAGTCAGGCACCTTAATGAAGTTGTGTCTTGCCATGCCAGACCTACAAGAAATAAAAGAATTGAAAAGGGCCTCTGGATTGTTGGAGTTATTCTGTCCAAAAAGAATCTGTGCTTCTTCAGCCTACATGGTGAGATTTCTCCAAATATCACTAGACTTCCAGAGAGAGACATAGCACTCAGAGTTACAAACATGGTTGAGCTAAGCAAGTCTAAAAGCAGATAACTTCTTCCAAGTACAGATAGATATGTCTGAAGACAAGTACACAAAGGTCTTATACCCTCTAAAATAAGTATAATCTTTTTAACATTTAAAACAGACTTTAAGCAGTGTAGAGTGAAAGGATACCTCTCAGAAGTCAAGATCCCTGGCTTCCCAGTACAGGTGGAATATGCTGAGAGCAATTGCTCTTTCCAGACAAATCATCAGCACACCAGAGGGTGAATGCCCAAGGCTCCTTCTGATACTAAAAATTTTGAAGGTGTGAGTTTCAAGCTTCCTTGTGACATTAAAGCCTCCTCACCCGAGAGTTAGCATCATCAGGTTTCGTGTGTGTGTGTGTGTGTGTGTGTGTGTGTGTGTGTGTGTGTGTGTGTGTGTGTGACTGGGGACAGAAATGAACTGTATGGTCTGTTACTTGGTTCTGAAAGAAGACAGAGAAAATGAATCAGAAAGAGATAGTTACCAAATTTTCATGCTCAGAAGAAAGCTCCCTCAAGACTATTTCTTGGTGGATCAAAAAAGACATGTTGGCCAATGCCTGCAAATTCTGACCCTCTTTCTAATTGTCTGAATCAACTCTCTGTTCCCCAGCCTTGAATTTCAGTTGTTTAACTATCTCCATCTCGAAGAATCTCTTGGGATCTAGTGGTAGGCTGTGACTCCACAACTTCAAAGGGCTGAGGATGTTCATGTGCTTGTGAATGCATGCAGCCTCCCTGGGAAATACCACAAGCGCCTGATGGGAACAATCTGTACCAAATGAAAGAGCAGAATAAAGAATTATTCTGCTTCATGGAAAACTTGAGTCAAAACAATCTGGTCAGAAACTATTTGGCTGGATGAGTATATATTTTCTCCTTTCTTTCCCTTTGATATTGATTGGAGTAGGAGGATCATAATTTTTTTCATTTTTAAATACTGCAAGAAATATAAGTGTAGAGAATAGTACTTATATTCCTGGAGAGCTGCTTGTTCAGCTGCAACTGTATTTTTCCTTTTCTGTGGTGTAGATGTTGGTGCAAGTAAGAAATGAACATGAAATGATTATTTGTAACTTTTCTGAATTTGTATAAGCCATGCACTATTGTCAGGAAAGCAGACTGTGGGCAGAAATGTACATGCTTACCTCTACACCATATTAAGGGATAACCAGCAAAAGTCTGAGGTCGAAGTAAGGGTTCACAGCCTCCTCTGTGTGCTTCAGCTATGGAATGAATAACTAGCTTTTGTAGTGTTAGGCACTTTCACAAAGTTAAGTTGTAGTGGTATAAAATTCCAGAAGCCTATTTCTTGGGCACATTTCATGTCAGCAGCCAGTTTCCTGTGGTTCTACTCCCTGTTGTCATTAGTCCTGAGCCCAGGCTGAAGCAATAGCCTCTACCTAAGACATGCTGACCTTGTGAGAAATGCACACAACTCAGGAAAGCTGGAAGGATAAGGGGATGGCCCTTTAAGGGTTTTTGTGAAGAATAATCATACATTATTTCCGTTCCATTCCGTGAAGTGGAATGGAGTTATGGGCAAGCCTGATATCAGTAGATGGCACATACCTGCCTCCCATTCAGAGGAGAGTGACTACTGGAAGGGGCAGGGCATCACTGGAAACATGTAAGGGAAAAAAGTGTGTGTGTGTGTGTGTGTGTAGATAGCTAGCTAGCTAGCCAGATAATTTTATAATTATATAAAAATGCAAAATTATTAAATGTGTATATTTGCTTTATATTTTTAACTACATTACCATGCTGTGTGATATTAAATATATATATATATATATATATATATATATATATATATATATATATATATATTTCAAACAAGTTGAAAAAGAATGATTATAAACAACTCTCAAGGGATTAGGAATAAATTGTTTCTTATAATTTACTTGTTTCTCTATTACTTAATATTATTATAAGTAACTAGATTTGCAGTGAATGCAGCTTGCAGAAGTTATTACAAGGCCCAGAATATAAGACTGATGTTAAAAACTGATGGGGAAATATTATGCTTGAGCATATCTGTGACTTATTTTGGAGAAAGAAGTACAGCCATGTGTATCTGCTATTAGGTATCACAATCAAATATGCATATGTGGATCGTCCACGTCTCTTCTTTCTATGGCTAAATATTTACTGACATTAGGATTTTACTGTTATGGATCTACAACATATTTGCTTCATACTATGGGAGATAAAATGAGCATTTGTAAATTGCCCAATATTTTAAATATTCTGTGATTGATAAACTTGAATTTTTTCTAAATAATCTAGATGTCAGTAGGCCTTAGTAATTTAGAATATCATGGAAAGAAAAGGTTACACATATTAGAAAAGACTTGTGCTTGGCATACATTTAAAATTTATTAAGACCTTTTATACATCAAACTAAGCTTAATATCTAGTCAAAAGTGCAAAAAGATGAAACCTGGCATTATACCACATAATCTAAATCAAAGTCTTATATCTTGTAAAACCCAGTGCTTCATGCTGCACCTGTAATTAAAGTTTAAAAAGCCCTCCTATGAGAAGGATCATGATGGTGCAGTGTGGATTTATGCAGTGCCAATGGGTGCATCATTCATAACCATACAGAGAAGGGACAGCACTAGCACTGCCAACAAGCTAGTACATTGTCAGAGAAACACAGCTTCTGTAAATAAGGACTTTGCTTAAGAAATTCTTGAAAACAGTGCTTTAGCTTGTGTTACATAGCATGTTAATCATGAAGCCAACTCATTTGTGTGAATTTTCCTAAGACAACAACTATGGGCCTGTCAAAATTTTAATACCTTTCATACACTTTAATAGTGGTAATTGCATTCACCGCAGACGTCTTGCGGTGGCTGAGTCATCTACAATGCTGGTCCTGTCATCCTTCAGAAACAGGGTGCTGAGCAAATTAGCCTCTGTACATGAAAAAACAATCATCCCACCTCTACTTTTCATAATCATAAGGTACTCTATGCAGCACTTTTCCTCACTTTTGAGTACCTCTAACGAACCTTTAAGAAAGAAGCCTTGAGAACCAGTTTGCCTATGAAAATTTGAAATTTGCAAAAAATGCATAAATACACACACCTTCATAAAATGATTTTATAGATTTTTCACAATAGAGCAGGTTCCTTCTAGTCAGCTAAATTTCTGAACATAATAAATTTTAATTGGGCTCTGATTTGAATTTTTGGTCATTTAAAAAAAACACTCTGAAAATTAGCTCTAAAAAAAGTATTTTCGATGCAGGGAATAATGTAAACCAAAATGTACTAAAATGCTTAGCTAGGAGAACACACTGTTCCCAAGCATGCCAAAAGCAGCAGTTTAAAAATAAAATACAGTGAGATTGTAATTTGAGATTTTGCCTGCAAACCTGGTCTGCAGATTTGCTGTGCTCAATATAACTTTTTACTCGACTGAGGTTCTCCTGAGTCTTGAGTCCTAGACTGTCTGTATCCAGATGACTAAATTAACATTTATTTTTATTTTAAAAAAAGAAGATAAATCTCTTCCAATTCGCACAGTCCTCTTTCTCTGCAGAGCTCTCATTAAAGGGTTTTGTCTTGGCTGTCTTGATGTTACAACTTCCCAGCAATAAAATACAATTTGGTGCTGTTTACAAATCAAGTATTTTTAGATGTATTTGTAGCATTACTTACTATTCAGGAGTTTCTGATGCAATGGACCTTTAGAGGCAGGTTGACTTAGGGGTAAAAATAAAGTTGATTTTACTTGTGATGTTTTCTATTCAATACCTGTTTTCTAATAAACTAAGTTAATTATTTAAAAAATTAAGTATTTAAAAAATAAGCATCAAGTGCCTGCTTAGGCGGAGTGCAGTGGCGGGTGTTCCAGGGGTGGTCTACTGTGCCAGCCCTGCCCTTGGGGTGCGGTGAGACATTGATTGAGACTGGGTGTGGTGGAGTGCTCCTGTAATCCTAGCATTTGTGATGCTGGAAACAGGAGGATCACTGTGAATTTGATATACATAGTGAGACCCTGAACACCCTGTAGACCCTGTACCAAATACATAAAAATAAAAAAATAAGCATCATTTGCAAAACAAAGCAAATTTCCCATTTTTATAAAACAATACTATTGTATGGGAAAATATTCACAATGTATAATTATGTTTTAGAAAAGCAGTCAACATAAGATATTATTACCATATTACCACTATGACAAATAATGTACATTAAATTATATGTTAGTGATGGGATAACAGTAGACTTTATTGTAACTTTCAGAATTTTCTTTGAAAGGTTTTCAAAACCAAACACATTAAATAGGAAACATGACAACATTTGGTGAAAGCATACCACAAGCCAGGATTTGTTTCCATCCTGCCTCCATTCTCTAACATTTTCCCCTTCAGGGACAACCTTACCCTTCCTGGTCTGTCTCTGGACAGTGGTCATATCAAGTTCTAAGCAATTATCTGTCAGTCAAGTCAAGAGTTATATTGAGCACAACAAATTCGTGTGTAGGCATGGGCAAGGTAATTGAGGCAAAACCAGTAATGCAAATGAAATCACAGCTATACAGCAAAAGATCATGTCAAGCTAGAACCAAATCATCAGCTGAATTCCTTGATCCTTTTTTTTTTTTTTGCAGAACCAGGGATTGAACTCAGGCCCTTGTGCTTGCCAGGGAAGGGCTTATTCTACTGAGCCATCTCCCCAACTCCCTGAATTTCTTAAATAAACCAGTGAAAAGATTTGCATGGTTTTGTACATGTCAAACTACCAACTATAACAACAGTAATTTTTCCCTTTGAGCCCATTGATTTCTGCCCCAAATAAGTATTAGCTCAATCTCCTATCTTCCTCTGTTTGCTACTTCTAAGGGAGGGAATTTTTTTTTAAGGAACAGATCATCTTCATGAGATGATACATTACATTGTATCCCTGGAACTAGTACAGGGAAACTGGCAGTTATAGGGTCAAGTATGCAGTTGGGACTTTTAACTCTACTTTAATTCACAGAAGAGATTCCTCACCTGGAGAGTTCTATAATCAGTAGAAATTGGGAAAATATTGGGCAGGCAAGAACAGATATCTGCTATAGAGCAGAAGGAAATGATAATTACATAGACTAATTGTTAACATTTTATGAAACTTCAGTCATGATGTCCAGCTAAGTGGGTTGCATTTTCCCAGCAAAGTGTAATTGTCCCTCCTCTGCACCTGAAACTTCATCTTTCACAATTGAAATTATTTACAGTAGTCCTTGGTCAGAAAATATTAAAGTAAAAGCACCAGAAATAAACAATTTATAAATTTTGAATTACGTACTATTCTATAAGTTTGACAAAATCTCATGTCATGTCGTATAACTCCATTGTATCCACACTGCATATGCTACCTTTCCATTAGTTATGTAATAGTCATTTCAGTTATCAAGTAATACAAGGAAAGTATACACTACACTGTTCTTGCACTGTACTGCAAATAGGATTCAGTACTACATACAGGGTCTCAGGCATTCTCTGGGAGTCTTAGAAATGTATCCCTGAAGAAAAAAAGAGGACAGCTATCAGTTTTAATGGCTAATTCTTTTTGTTGTTGTTACCAGAAATCAAACTTAAGATCTTTGTGCTTGCCAGGCAGGTGTTGTGCCACTGAGCTAAAAGAGGACAATTGAAGTACAACAACTTGAGTAAAGATCTGTAGGCCTCTTTGTCCAATGGCCTTCTCTTGTTCTGCCTCCACATCTCAGACTTTTATCCAAAAAAGTAGCAGTGATTTTATGTGTTGCATCGTAGTCCTCAAGCTGTTATGGGAAAGGTGATGGTTGCCAATAGCAAACAAATAAAACTATCTAAATATGATTTTATAGCTCTTAATTCTTTTATATAATGTGATGCACATTAACAAGAACACAGTAAAAAAGAAAATTTCACACTTTTATTCCCAAATGTCATTTAAATCTCATTAAGTAGATCTTTGCAAAATGATGACATGGCACGATGATTTTTTTTTTAATTTACCTATATTTTAGCCATAACAAAGGCCCTGGAGAAAATACTAGCATTTGACTGATATGTGTTAGTAGGAACTAAGAGGGATCACAAGAAATCAGCTGGGGTCTGATTAAGATTTGAGACATGAATGAGTAGAAACCCAATTCAGTTTGGTAGGTATAATCAAATTTGGTGGCTATTAATTATACTAAGTAATTTTGTTTGTTTTGTCTCAGATAAGAAAGAAATTATTTTGCCCTTAAATTGAGATACTGAGTTGGCGAGCAGTCTTTTTCTGCCTTCACATAACTCATATTATTTATATTTTATATATTTATGTGCTACAATATTGAGTGCCTTTATATTTATAATTATCACATCCTTTCAATGAATTGACTTTTTAAAAAAATTTTATGTTTTTGGCACAGGGTCTCACTATGCAGCTCAGTGATCCTCCTGTTTGCAGCCTCCCCAGTTCTGGGATTACAAACATGCACTACCATGCTTCAACACAGTCTCTGGCTCAGCACATCTGGGGGCAGTGCTGGGGATCAAACCATGGTCCCTGAACTTGCCTAACCAGGTGCTTAGTCCCCTGAGCTTTGTTGCAGGCCCTTTTATCTTACCTCTTTTTCTATAGTTTTTAACCTAATGTTGATCTGATCAAGAATAACTACTCTTGTTCTCTTTTGGATTCTACTTGTGCAAGTTGAGAATCTCTTTCCATCCCTTTACTTAAGATTAAATGAGCAGGCAGGTAGCTCAGCAGCATAAGCATCTATCTGAACAGCACCAGATCCGAGTTTGATCCCTGGCACACACACAAAAGATGAAATATGGCTTCCAGTAAACAGCATGCAATTGGGCCGAAAGGCGGAAGATAGAAGAAGAGCAGTGTGATGAACACTTTGGCAAGCAGAACATTAGCTGAGTGTGGAGAGAGGTGACCCAAAGAGCCTCTGCTATGGCTGTAATTTGGCCTTTTCTCATTTATTGTCATTCACTCCTTGTAGTTGTTGTTTTCAGTTGATTCTGAAAAGTCAACTCAAAGTGATATGCTTACCCATTTAAAACCGTATAAAGAAACCAGTCAATTTATCTGAGTGACTGATACAGCTGGTTTCTGGTTAAGATTTGATTATTCATGTTTGTGTATTAAGATTTCAATTCACTATCCATATTGCTCTTGTGGAAAGAAAAATAGTTATCTGGAAAGCCTTTTAAGGAATACTTCCTGCCTTGCCTTTTCCCCATCCCACTGTCTGACCAAAGTTTTTAATTCCACAAGGAGTTTTTCTAAAAGTTTATCTAACTGTCCATTTCTACCCCATTTTTCATCCTCCCCAGTGCCAGGGTCCTAAGAATGTGTAACTTCCTCTAGGGTGTCTGCTTATTAAGAGGTTTACGTCCTCCTGTCTTTTGAGCTATAAGACCCCTATCTTCTAGGTCTTCATCATTTACTCTTTGTGGCCTGCCTCTCTGGGACTCTGTTGTCCAGCATTTCATTTTGATCACAGCAAAAGTAACAGCAAAACAGAAAACGACATAGTGCTGTTGAAACACAAATAGAAAATACAGAAGTTTTTCTCTGTATTTTCTATTTTCCTCTGCATTTTTCTATTCCTCTAAGATTTGTGGAGTCTTAAGTTTAGAGCTTGTCAAAAGTGATTTCCCCCTTACCACCCACAGTATCATATTGAAGTAAAAAGCAAATTTAAAGATTGAAATATTGTAAGACATTTTGACTGACCACACTTTCTACACATTGTAAGTAGAATGAGCATTTCCTACCTATTTTGAAATACTCCTGTGGCTGTCAGAGGGGAAACGTTCATATAAGGACTCTTGACTAAATAGAACCTAGGAGCTATTCATTAATTGTCCTTTGTGCTTTCTGAAGGGAAAGCCTACATTTGTCAAAGCAGCACAATACTGTTTTGAACAATTTGTGTATTTCCAAACTTGCTTTCTGAGAGAAATGTTCTCCAAAGCTTTTCCAGCTTGTTGCTCCAGATATTTCTGAAGCACATTTATAAATGGCAAAAGTGGATATAGAATATTAGATCTAAGATAGACAAAAGTATTTGAAAAACACTTACATTAGAGACAAAACTCAAATTTAGATTTTTTTTTCATAATTTTATTGATGAACAAATAGCAATGAGACAGTTTCAAATCAAATTAGTAGAACAGATTCAATAACTAATACAGCCTTTTGGCCGGAACTGCCATCTTCCAGTAATTTGCCAAAATGACTAACACAAAGGGCGAGAGGAGGGGAACCCGATATATGGTTTCCAGGCCTTTTAGAAAACATGGGGTTGTTCCTTTGGCCACTTACATGCGAATCTACAAAAAGGGTGATATTGTAGACATCAAGGGAATGGGTGCTGTACAAAAAAGAATGCTTCACAAATGTTACCATGGCAAAACTGGAAGAGTCTACATTACCCAGCACGCTGTTGGCATTGTTGTAAACAAGCAAGTTAAGGGCAAGATAGTTGCCAAGAGGATTCATGAGTGTATTGAGCATATTAAACACTCAAAAAGTCATGATAGTTTCCTGAAGCATGTCAAGGAAAATGATCAGAAAAAGAAAGAAGCCAAAGAGAAAGGTACCTGGGTTCAGCTGAAGTGCCAGCCTGCCCCTTCCAGAGAAGCACACTCTGTAAGGACCAATGGAAAAGAACCTGAGTTGTTGGAACCCATTCCCTATGAATTCATGGCATAAACTGGGGGTGTTGCTCTGCCATTCAGTACCTAATTGGCAGCTTAAGTGTTCTAGGTCCCATGTAAAAATAAAATCATCCTGTATTGTGAGGGTGGATTTCTTAGTTGAATAGTATGTGTTGCCTTCTTACCTCAGAAATATTTGCAGCAGATGTTCACCATACCTAGTAATTGTGTGTAGTCCATACTCTCCAGTGTTTTTCTTGCTGAAAGATTGCTGAGGTATTGTGCAGGTGTATACCCAAATAATCAAATATTCATATAATATTTATATTGACTTGAATATCCTGTAAATCATCATGGGGAAAAGATGTATCAAATTAAAGGAAGTCACTTCAGAAACAAATGTAAGTCCACTTCAGTTAAATAAATTGTTTAAAACAAACAAAAATAATTAATACATTGTGTATTGTTTTTGTAGTGGTTTTTTGTTGTACAAGGTGCAGACATGATATTCTATTTATAAACACTATTAGAGCAGATGCCTCTAATCAATGAATTGAGAGAATATAACTGTATACTTATCTTTTTTCAAAGCTGAATTATAGTACAATTTCAATAATTAATATTTTTACACTGTTATCTTCCTAGCAGACAGGGTATCCTGTCCAAACGCTATTAGTGCAAATCTTTCTTCTCATAGAATTATGCAAAAGCACTGCATATTTATCCTAACTGTACTGTTTATACAAACACAGAGTAGTTCTTCCTTTGTATCTCCCTTTTTTTTTGTTCAGCTCTGTCAAAGATGGGTATTCTATTGTCATTCAATTATTATAGGTGTTTGAATTCAGTGAAACAATCCCACAGAGTCCAGCAGTCCATAATAGTAGTGACTTATCTGAAGAAGTTGTTGACCAGAGCCATTTATAGCTCAGCTTATTATCATGGTCTTATTTTATATACCTCGTTTTTATACTTTTCTGCTGGATGGTTAAGGCAGATAAAGCAAAACCTATATAACAAAACTGTAATTTTTGTATCTGATGAGATCACCTCAAATTTAGATTGTTAGTCCCTGCAGTGACAGAGGTTTAGGAGATGCCAGGAAAAGTAGGCACTTGGTGACAGAAAGGACCAAAGGTTCTCGCACCTTGAATTTACTAACAAATTTCAATGTAGGGTCAACTACATTAAGAAGGGTGAAGTTTTAGCTTTTGCTCTTCCCTTTGACCTATTTTCCTAACATACACCGAATGGCTGTGTCACACCAAACATTACAGATAATGAATTTCAACAAAGACACACAATCTCAGATGAGTGGCCAGTGTTAGTATGGATCATTTTTGTGCAGTGGCCTCAAGAAGAGCCTGTACTCTCCACTGTTGGCTGTGGAGGAAAATAAACATTAGAAAAAATGGAAATACAGTGACCTGACAAGGCCCCACAGCAGCAGCAGAGGAAGTATGGTAGAGATTGCTATGATAGGCTGCTTAACTTTGTTTGGAGAAACTCGACTTTAGACTGATGAACTTCTTTTCCCTTAGAGTCTTGTTTATCTAATGGAGTTGTGGTTAAGAAGTGATCCAGGATTCACAAGGTCAGAGGAATGCTGCTTCCCACACAGTGGACTCCACCCATCATGCTCCAGGGCTTCCCCTGGCAGGTGGTGTGGAGGGCTGTGGGTGCGCCCACCCCACAAATGTGCACCCAGAGGACATATCAACCTCTTGGGCTTGGCCCTCTTGATTTCACAGCCTCAGGAAACTCAGAGCTCAATTTCCTTTCCCATGCTGTCCTCTGAGCTTGGAATCATTCCAGTATGCTCAGTAAATGATCATCTTGTTAAAATGCATTGGGAATTTAGACCACTGGTGAAATTTAGCGAATATTAATATATCTGATTTTAATACCTTTCTTTTTTTGATGAGAAAATAGATTGTCATAAGTTACCCAGATGCAGTCTTCCCTTACAAGACTATTGAGTATTCTTATCCTTAGTTTTGAAACTTGAAGAAAATTTATTAAAAAGAGGTTTCATAAAGAAGTCTTCCCTCCTCCGCAGTCCCCTGGTTCTCTGGTGTATAAATAGGACATTTTTTCCTGCCTGAAACCCAGCCCTTGAGTTTTGTCATCTGTGGTCTTGTTTTTATCCCCTTACTTGTGGATCTACAGCAAAGATAACCCCAGTGGATGTGAAACAGGTTCTTTTGTGTTCCCTGTCTACACTCGTCTCTGAGTAGGCCAACCCCACAGACTTAACCAAAGCAACTCTGCCTTGCTCACAAGCATCTTTTTGATTAAGGGATGAAAGTGCAGAAATACGGATGTAAAACTCATAATTTCTTTTGTTTTTTTTTGTATTTTTCAGAAATTGAGGCGAAGGAAGCATGTGACTGGCTCCGTGCAGCTGGATTCCCGCAATATGCCCAGTTGTATGAGAGTACGTCACCTTCTCTGTGCTCTTTATACGAAGAATACTTTGGAAATAGATTACGCTGGTGTCCAGGTCTTTTCTCAATAGCTTCTCTGATTCCTTTTCTGCTCCGCATTTGCAATGCCAAAGGCTTCTTCTGATTCCACTTTGGAAATGACCATCTCTTCCAAGGGCCACTTTGCCTTGTGCTCGCCACCCAGATTCTCTGCCAGTTTCGCCCGTGTTCTTTGGTCAGCAACTTTGCAGCATTTTGTTCTGTAATTTTTCTTTGTTTTTTCTTTACCACTGTTTTCTTACAAATGAAGTAGTTAATAAATTTCTTAGAAGCCCCAAAACTAGTAATTTTACAATTTCTCATATTTTTGTTCATTTGATATAAAGTGTCAAGGTATATAATATGAGCAAGATACAATTCTTGTGAATTTTTTGGTGAGGTACTTTTATTGCTAGCATTACCTTTCTACCATTGATTATTTGACTGTCTTGTATCTTCATTATGTCTAAATTTATTATTTATTTATTTATTTATTTTTTGGCGGAACTGGGGATTGAACTCAGGCCCCTGCACTTGCCAGGCAAGCGCTTATTCCACTGAGCCATCTCCCCGGCCCCTATGTCTAAAATATAACCAAAGATTTTAACTCCTTTTTGTATCAGCCCTGTATACAGTGAATTACAATGGTGGCAAAAAGCAGATGGCTCATTGATATCATTGCTAATAGTGTCTTGGCAAAGATGTGGACAGGAATAGGAGTAGACAAGGAACAGTACACAGTACAGGAGCCCAGGACTGTAAAAGAGAGTTAATACTAATACTGGTCCAAAGGGATAGACAGAGGGCCCAGTGGAATAGCTCAGCAGATTGAAGATCTGCAAACAGGCGCAGGGGCTAGGGGTTCAATCCCCAGGACTGCAGTGCTGGCCCCACACCTGGAGGGGGGCACTGAGATGACAACTGAAACTGGGTGGTTGGTGCGTGCCTGTAATCCCAGCTCTCTGGAGACTAAACAGGAGAATCACTTAAGAGTCAGATCTCGTAGTGAGACCCTGAACACCCTGTAGATCCTTCCCTAGAATACAAAAGAACAAAGGAATAAGCAGAAGAGGAAGGAGCTAGTTTCAGGTTTGAGGCACTGAGCAGACCTTCCCACACAGGGAGCACACAGCTGACCATGGGCAGCCTTCCATGGACAGAACTGGGCGATAAATACCCTGACCCCAGGCTCCTCCTTTTACCTCTAGCCAGAGATGGATCAAATAAAAGGAAGCCAGAGAACACAGCCTTGGCTGCCATCTCTCCCTAGAGGTAACTCTTGGGGCACAAAGTAGAGTGCAAAGCAGTGAAGAGTAAGGCTGCAGGGCAAAACAGAGGCTAAACAGCACAGAAAACTATACCAGTTTACCTCCCTAATGGCATGTGTAGGATGGAAATTAGCCTTTACTTATAGTTGACTTTCATCTCTTCATCTAGAAGTTGTTTTCTACTAAAATTTTTTATATTAAATTTTTTTTCTACTTTTCTAAAAATGTTTTGTACTTCTTGTATTTAAATGCTATGAGGATAAAGGAGAGTTTGTCTTTCTTTGGATGTTGAACTTTGAGATTTCTGGGCTAACTTTAGAGTTTTAGGGCTGAGTAATTCTGCCCTACTCCCATGTTCCACCAGCAATTCACTGATTAGAAAGGAGAAACCTGGAAAGATCACATGACTTTTCCAGAGTGGAAGAGTCAGAACTAAAAATCTCAGTCTCTTGGCTGTTAGTGAAAATATTTTCTATATCTACACTTGCTTTAAAAACTTGAAATACTTTGACATTAAATGTGAAAAGCAGGCTGGCCAGATAGCTCAGGGGACTAAAGCGCCTGCTTAAGCAGAGTGCAGTGGCCAGGGTTTGACCTCGGGCGTGGAGTGCCTCCCCTAAGAAGCACTTAAAGGGCGATTGAGACTGGGCGTGGTGGTGCGCTCCTGTTATCCCAGTGCTTGGGAGGCTGAACACAGGAGAATCACCATGAGTCCCATCTGTGTAGTGACAGCCTGTATACCCTGTACTAAATACATTTAAAAAATAAATAAAAATTATTTTAAAAAGTATGAAGAGACCATATAAGTCTGAGAGGTAAAGATAATTTATAAGTCATATATGCCTGTAAAACTGTATTCAAGCAGTTCGATTTAAGTAAATTTAAAAAGAATAAGAACAAACATTTCTACACTGTAGGCCAGGTACTATACAAGGCAACTATACTATCCACTTAATATTCACCAACCATCTTACCCTGGGTATGATAATTATCATTTCTGTTTTACTTATGAGGAAACACAGGCCAAATGAAGTTAAGGGACTTGCCAGCTGTCCCGCAATTAATACGTAATCAGGACATAAAGTAAGAGCATCTGAGCTTCAGAGTCTATGTTCCTCGGTGCACACACTCATATCTAGAATGAGGTACTCTTTATTCTGGGACCATCTGGAATTCAGTCACTTTACTTGTTTCAGCAGAAGAGGTATTGTTTCTCTTTCCAACTCACACTGTAGAGGCAAAACAGAATATGAAATGAGAAAGAGAAAATAAAGACAGAACAAAGACAATGAAGTAGCACTGTTAAATTTGACTATGACCTTTATGCTAATAACCTCAGATTTTTATCTGTGTAAATGAGGTACCTAAAATTAATACCCTGTTGTAATATTGTCTGGTGACTTCAGCTGGCTTAAACAGTTTGTTAAAGAAAAGTCATGGTCCTGGAATTTCTTCTCTTCGCATAGACTCAGTTGAATATTTTGCTGACACTTTGAAGTGACTCAAGCTTTAGCTACAAGAGAAAACACTGAGATCATTGAACTTTGGATATTTTTGTAAATGTCCTTTCTGAAGGAAAATAATCTACCAAACTCCTCCATGAAATCATCAGGATAAAATTCACTGACCTGCACATTAGGTAGATGGCAAGAGTGTAAAAACTCTTCAGATCCAGCCTTTGTTGGTAATGAGGGTGAGCTATAAATATGCAAACACTTAGTATTAAATACAAGATCAAGTATTTGATTATCTCATATTTCACACTTAACTTGTATTCTCAAAAGCATTTAATGTGATAAAAATAAAACGGTCTGCTATTTTAAATACCTCCAACAATGGAAATGAGCAAGGGATATTAAGATGAATGACTTGTACAGACCTTGGTGGTCTGAATATGTTGGAACTCATTCAGTTAGAATGCTGTATAAACCTATTGGTCTCTCCCTTTCTCTTTCTCAGATTCACAGTTCCCCATTAACATTGTGGCTGTCAAGAATGATCATGATTTTCTTGAAAAGGACCTTGTAGAACCTCTTTACAGGTAAACTATGTGAAGTATTTTCTTTTCATTGGTCAGTCTGCAGTGTCAGTAAATCAAGGGACAGGATTAACAGTCCAGTAAATATTGATTGTGTGTCTATTAAGTCCAGACACAGGTCCAAGCTCTAAGAATAGTATAGTGAGTGTGATCAATTTGTGTTTTTGTGGAATTTAAATTCTAATGGAAGGCTTCAAATAATAGATTAAGAAAAAGACAGAAAGAGGAAAGAATTGGTGAGAAGAAGAGAAAAATAAAGGATGTGACTATTTCCTAGTGTGTTATATGCTATTTAAAAAATTATAGCAGGATGAGATTGGAGAGCATAGATAAGTTAGTGGGAGGAGACCCCATGGGCAGCTGTAACATGTGTGGTCAGGGACACACTAAGACTTGATTATGTCAAATGTGACTGTATATTTTAGCAAAATCAAGTGATGATATCCTCAAGTAGAAGATGTTAAGGCTAAGTAATTGCAGCAACAAACTTGCATATTTAAACTTCTGCTGCATGATAGATGTTATAAGAAGAGATGTATCAGGGCCAGTCAAATAGCTCAGTGGATTAAAGTGCCTGCTTAAGCAGACACATGGGCTGGGAGTTCAATCTCCAAGCCTGTTATGCTGGCCCTGCCCCAGGTTTAGACTGGGCCTGGTGGCACACACCTGTAATCCCAGCACTTGGGAGGCTATAAACAGCAGGATCACTGCAAGTATGATCTACACAGTGAGACCCTGTACACCCTGTCCTAAATACAAAAAAAAGAAGAGATATCTATGAATAATTTCCTCTCCTTAAACATTTTCCTATCTAGTTAGAAAAAAAACTAGTTGAAGAAATGAGAAACAAAAATATGAACAGATGACAATTAAACTTGGGTTAAGACTAAAAGATTTGATCAGCTGAATTCTGTCTGAGACATGGCATGTATCTGTATGAAAGTGAAATGTCATGATCAAAGCTCTGGAAAGATCTCAGTGCAAAGGATGAGTGTTAGTTGCAGGATATAAGTCACTTTACTGAGACTGTACAGTTTGTTATGAGCAAAAAAGGCCTTAAAAATCTAGTACTGGTAACTCTCAATCCACTGTTCTTCCTAGTATATTCTGTATCTGACATAAAAAATTAGTGCTGCAAGGAGAAATGGCAGCAAAATGTTTGTCAGTGTAAGACAATGTACTGCAGAATTGTTTGTAAATCACCTTTAATGTTGGCATGCTGTGTCTGTACTTTTGTGTTCTCAAACCAGTTACTCCACGGTTCTTGCACAAAGAGAAAATAGACTTGTGTTAAGAAATGATCTCTGAGTGTTCAAGAAAGCAATAGTGTGGTTTGCTTAAACTTAAGACAACAGTCCTGTGGAGTAAGAGACCAAAATAACCTTTTCAAATCCTAAGTTTGAGCAGGAACAGGCTGTTTGAGTCAGAATAGAAAACAAGCACAAAGGGGCATTTTTAAGAGTTTATGAGATGAATGGATAATTTGGTTATGATTCTTGAAACACAATAAATTTTAAAAAGCCTCATTTCCTCTTCTCTGTGTCAAAATCCGCAGAAGCAGATTCCCTTTCAGGACCATTCATTCCATTCAGTGCGGCCCAACCAGCACTCCACCCTGACTTCTGCCTCTTAACCAAGTTTATTTTTGCCAGCTTGAATTTTTCAAAATAAATACTTATACTATATATTTATATATTAAAGTATGCATAAAAATAGAGATATTTATTGAAAAATATTTAACAGAATGTTTATCCTGTACATACAATACTTATACTACTATAAGTATTTATACTGTATATAATTATATAAGTTATATTCTATAACACAGTATGGTTATAAAATATATGCATAAATTATATAATATATAAATATAATATAATATAAATATATATAAATTCACTCTTCTAAATAGTTATGTAAATATACTAATTATTTATATTAAAAGTCTTTAAAAGTACAAATATTTATATATTTATATACTATATAATAATAAATTTAAATATGTAGTAGAATTATTTGATACTGTAAGGCCAGGGAGATAGTACGGGGCCTGCCTAGTAAGCCCAAGGTCCTGAGTTCGATTCCCAATACCAAAAATGTTATATACTATATAAATATATAGTATGTATGTATAATTCTCTGTACACAGTTCTTGAGTTTTGACAAAGGACTCTAGTCATGTAACTACCACCACAATGAAAATGTAGAATGAAAAGCTCTATCCCCCCCAAATTCTTTGATTCTCCTGTTATCAACTTGTACCCCTACTCCCAACTGTTGGCAATGAATGGTTTGTTTTTTGTATCTACAGAATTACATACAAATGAAAGGAAACAGTAGATAGAGCCTTTTATTCTGGCTTATTTAACTTGGTCTGATGCACTTAAGATTCATTCATGTCCTATGTTTCTTTTCATTTCTGGATAGTGCTCCACTGTGTGAATATATCAGTTTCTTTGTCATTTCCTAGTTAAGGGATATTTGGATTATTAAAGTTTTGATGATTAAACATATGCATTCAGATTTTTCTTAGTGTGTTTGTAGTACATAATGATCATATTCATCATGGGGAACTTGCATATTCAAATTTTTATTTCTTTTAGATTAAAAGTTTTATGGATCAGCTTCTCTGCCAAGCACAGGGGTCTGAGTTCAATCCTTGGTTCTGCCAAAAAAATATTTCATTGATGGGATTGTGGGAGGCATAAGACAAATATATTTTAACTTTGTAAGAAACCAGAAGGGCCAGCTGTATAGTGCAGTGGACTAAACACTTGCTTAGGTAAGCGCAGGGGCTAAAGTTGGGTCCTTGGCACCACTTGCCATGCCATCCCCACCCCTAAATGCACTCAGCTCTGCAATGGAGTCCAGCGATAGTAGCGCACGCCTATAATCCCAGCACTAGGGAGGCAGAAATCAGGGGGATCACCACAACTCTGAACTATGTAGTGAGACCCCGCGCGCGCACATACACACACACACACACACACACACACAAAAAAAAAAAAAAAAAAAACCTTAAAAGAAACCAGAAAAGTTTCTAAAGTGACCCTTCTACCTTGTATTCCCACCTACAATTGATTTTATTTTTATTTTTATTTATTTTATTTACTTTTGGTACTAGGAATCGCATTTAGGACCTTATGCTTGCCAGACAGACACTTGGTGATGCTGAGCTATATTCCCACCAACAACACATGAGACTTCTCTGTGTTCCACTTTACTATTATTATTATTTTTTTTAAATTTTATTGAAGTACAAATATCAATGAGACAGTTTTAAAACACCTTAACAGGACGGATTCAATAAATTAATACATTGCAAACTGTTTTCATAATGTTTTGGTATCGTACAAGGTACATACATGATGTTATACTTACAGACATTATTATAGCAGATGTCTCTAATCAGTAAATTAAGAGAGCGTAGCTGTCTGCGTATCTTATTTTTTGTGCCTGAATTATATCAAAGATTCAATAAATAATACTTTCTACCTTGTTATCTTCCTAGTGGTTGTCCATAGTACTACAAGCTGACATAATATCCTGTCCAACCACCATTAGTGCAAATCTTGCCTCTCATAGAATTATGTAGAAGCATGGCGTATCTATCCCAACTGTACTGTCCATACACATACATCATGATTCTTCCTTTCTATAACGCCTTCCTTTGTCTACACCTCTCAAAGATGGGCACTCCATTGTCCCTAAATTCAACCAATTTAGGTACCTGAACTCGACGACACAATCCAACACAGTCCAGCATTCCACAACAATAGTGAGTTATCTGAAGAAATTGTCGACCATAGCGATTTACAGCTCAACTTATTATTATGGCCCCATGTTATACAGCTCATTTTTATACTTTTCTGCTGGATGGTTAAGACCTAGATAGAACAAGACCTATATACTAACACATGTACTTTTTGTTTCTGATGAGGTCAATGAAGTCCCCTCAGGGTTTATCTTGTAATCCTGTACCTTATTCTGTAGATCCTTTGCCTGTGTCATGCATGTGGATGAGTCATGGCCAATGCTTGACCAGTTTTCTTTCTGTGAGAGCCTGACAGAAAGTTTTGTCTCCATGTGACTCTCTCTAGGCACACTATAGAATAAGCCTGAAGCATTTATATTGAAGTGGATGCCACTTGAACATATACTCATAAGTGAAATAAACCAGACACACATGTGTAAATATCATATAGTCTCCCTAGTAAAAGAAGTGAAAAGAAGATATACATATAGAAATGTACAACAACTAAAAACAATTGAATCAGATAAGGCAAAGTGAATGGCATATGCTGCAGGGTACTAATCAGCTTTTCTTCTGGATGGTTAACAACCTAAGTTCTTAGATCAAAACTGGAGAAGAGCCGCAAGGCCAGCCAACATTTTGGCCCTAGCCTTTCAAGGTCAGCAAAGACTCAGAACATAAGAGAATGTGTACTGCAACCTCATGAAACTCAGCTGAGCCCCAAATTTTCTGAACAAGGAGATTATGGAGCCACAGAGGAAAAGATTGTTCCACTTTATTAGTGTCAGACTTACAGGAGTCTATGGTCGTCACACAGTGGTTTGAGTTTGTATTTTTTAATAACTAATAATGTGGAACACATTTTCATTTATTTATTTACCATTTGTCTTGATTTTTTGTGTGTGTTTATTTGTTTATGTTTTTGTTTGTTTTGGTACCAGAAATTGAGCTTGCCAGGCCCACTCTGTGGCACTAAGCTATATATCTCAACCCTATCTGTCTTCCTTTGTAAAACAATTATTCAAATCTTTTGCCCATCTTTAATTGTATTTTTCTTATTATTGAGTTTTAGGGTTTTTGTTTTTTCTAAATATCAGTCCTTTGTCAAACAGGTTTAATAAATATTTTCTGCTGGTCAGTTTTTCTTTTCATTTCAATATTGTACCACTGTCCTTTACAGAATGAAAGCTTTTAATTTTGCTGAAATCCAATTTATCTGTTTTTCATGTATTTACTATCATATCAAAGAAATATTTACCTAACAAGGTCACAACTATTTCATTCTATATTTCCTGTGGATATTAAAAAATTTACAATCTACACTGAACTCTGTTTTTGAGTTCATTTTTGTGTAAAGTACAACATATGAGTCAAAATTTGTTTTTTTTTGCACGTTAATGTCCAATGGTTTCACCTCTGTATTGAAAGCCTACAGTGTCTTCATTGAATTGTGTTGACCATAAATGTCTGAGTGCATTTCTAGGCTCTCTTGTCAGCCCAGTGTCTTCCTGCTTCTATTCTTTCATCAGTGGAGCACTGTTTGATTATTTAAGCTTAGCTAAGTCTTAAACTCTAATAGTGTGAGTCCTCCAGTTTAGTTCTCCTTTGCCAGGATTGTTTTGGCTGTTCTAATTCCCCTGCCTCTTCATCTAAGTTTTAGAACAGCTTGCTAGTGATTATTTTTAAAGTCCCTACTGTAATTTTGATTTGGATTGTGTTCAATCTATATATTATCTTACAGAGAAGTGGATTCTTAACAAAATTTAATCTTTCATAAACAGAATGTGTCTCTACTTAGGTGTCTTTGTATTTCAATATTGATCTGCAGTTTTTACCACATGGACTGAACATATACTTAATAGTGCCTAAGAATTTCATATTTGTGCTGTCTTTATAAATAGTACTGTTTTATAATATTTTCCAGGTGTTTTGCTATAATACAATATTTTGTATCCTTTGTATATTTTCTTTGTATCCTGCAGTCTTTCTAAATTCCTGCATTAGTTCTGATAGTTTTGTTGTACGATTTTTCTTGAGATTTTATTTCTAAAGTGTTGGTGAAAGATTGTATGTTAAACCAAGAATAAAAATTATATTACATATTTTTAAATCAGATTTTTTTTAACATTTCAGTGCAAACACTGTGTCTTGTGAGGCTATATTTATGGGATGTTTGTGGCTCAGTGGGCCAAACTTTGAATATCAAATATATGGGTGGTAAATCTTTATGTACTGATTGATGCATGTGATATAATAGTACTTTGAATAAGTTATGGACTTTTTCTATAAAAGTCTATGCTTAATGAAATCTCTCAGACATAGACATGTTATAGACATGTACTGTTGATGCAAAATTACATAGAGTTATAAAGTTCTGAATAATAGTACTAATATCAGCCAAAAAATCAAGAAGCTTCTTCTTAGAGAGTGCATGACCCATCAGAATACAGCAGTAGCAAGTCTGGACATAGTGGCGTATGCCTATAATCCCAGCATTGGGGAGGTTGAAAACAGGAGGATCACTATGAGTCTGAGCTGTGTGGTGCGACCCTATAATAACCAAATATATTAAAAAAAAAAAAAAGAATATAATAGTAGCTAGATCCATGCCTGTGTACCCCAAAAGGTCCTTTTACATGAACATAAGGGGGCCAGCAATGCTACATACCATAATGCTCTTTATAAGGACTGAGCTCATGTAAAGGTGGTTAGAATACTAGGAGATTGTTATAATTGGAAGAATTCTTAGGACAGCTATGTCTCTAAAAATATTATGAAGCAAGAAAAACATTTGGCTAAGGTGCATGAACTGAGATTCTCAGGGCGTAGGAGCTGTGGGTAGAACAGAGGCCAAAAGAATAGTCAAACTCAGGGTGGATCAAAGGAAGGAAGCAGGGTAGGTAGGCAGACAGAGGTGACTTGGCCAAGAAGAAGCTGCAGAGAGTTTCTTTTCCCTCACTGTGTATTCCACCAAGATTTCTTGCCTAGAAATCATAGAAAGTGGACAGAAGGAAGATCTTAAGCTGGAGAGGAATGGCATTGATTTTTGAGGTTGGTGAGTACTTAATTAGACCCTCCTCCACCTGGATGGTAAGTCACAACTAACACCAAGAGAGCAGCAAGGGGCTGGGGTTTTATTCATTTTCTTCTTTGTGCCCTGTATGCACAGAAAGAGAGATCTGGTGTCTTGTTTTATTTTTAAAGCTTTGTGGGCTGTATAGTTCTCAGACATATTTGAAATGCTGAGAAAGTATAGAGTTATAAAGAGGGTTTTAGCTAGAGGGCAGGTAGCATCTGTCAGGTAGACAAAAAAAAAAAAAAATCAGAGCTGGAGATTTTGGGCAAAGGGAAGCCTTGACAGGAGTTTACTCACCTTTGGTCTTCTGCAAATTTCTGTCCTGTGCAGACAAGCAGTTAATGCCTTAGGCCCCAATTTACTGGACAGGTGTTAAACAGTGTCACATTTTTTGATTGGCTTGGAATTATGTATATTTTGTAAGGGTTAGTGGCTGACAAGAAAAGCCCAGGACTGACCCCCAAACGTGAATATGTAGCTCTCTCCTCCTTTTTAACAAATTATTTGAAGCTCTTGTTTTCAGTCCCAAGAACTAGACAGGTTTGCTGTCTTTGTGGAAGAGGGGAACCTTTGTGAATTGAGTCTCACTGTGACTCCAGCAACACTCACAGAACCAGCACTTTGTAGGCGCTCTGTAAATGCTTGCTGCTTCAGCACAGAATACACTGTTGTCTTGACAACCATGGTTATTGTGCTTTTGATTGAATCCTTAAATGAAAAATATTTTCTCCTGAAAACGTCATTTCAGGCCTGGGGAGATGGCTTGGTAGAGTAAGCTCTTCCCTGGCAAGTGTCAGGGTCTGAGTTCAATCCCCGGTTCTGTTAAAAAAAAAAAAAAAAAGAAAATGTCATTGCAAATCTAACAGCTTAGGTAAACTCATTGAAGTTGTAAGTCTGTCAGAATGTAGGGATAGCCAAGGTGTCAAACTAGTTTGTGAAGTTTTTCAACCTTAAGACAAATTATAGAAAAATGCAATGAATTTTTAAAAGGAAAAATAATGTACCTTTAGCATTTTGTTCTGTGCAGTGCTGATTCACACTGATAAAGTAGGGCCTTGATGTTTAATGTGATCACTGAAATTTAATGCTAATCCAATTAACCATTTGCAGAACTTGAGTTGTTAGTAAATACTAATAAAGTTATAGCTGGTGTAAAATAAGCACACCCACCACATTCAATGTTGTTGGTGAGTGCAGCTATGGAATTGGTTAGGAATATACAGGTATCTACCCAACAACCCTGAAAGATAATATTGTTCCCATTATGCAGACAAGGAAACTGAGCCTGCAAAATAATTTGCTAAAAGTAGCAATTACTCAAATAGGATCACACAGAATTTTGATGTGGCTGTTTTGGACCTTTGGTTTTAGTATTTTTAGAGTTAGTATTCAAGGAAGGCTGCCTTGTCCCTACCCCCATCCACATCAGGAACCTCTTCACCAACTAGTCTAGGCAGCATAAAAATAGTCATGGGCCACAGACAGACACTGGCATGGAACGGTCACACACAGGAGATTTCTCTGGCATCAATTTTGTATAAAATATTAATTTTTTGTATTTGAAAATTGCTGCTTCTATGACCTTCTCTAATCATCTACTGGAGGTGACTTAGAACACCTAAACTTTCAGAGAAAGTAGGAGATACAGAACTGGAGAAGGGGTTTATACTTCTAGTATTGTTCACATTCTCTTTTCAGCTGTTTGTATTATGTTAGCAGTGTTTTTAGAGGCACCCTGCCCTGCCAGACGCTGGTGATCGACATCTAACAAGGGTCACCGCATGGAGCACACGTAGCTTCCAGTGAGTTGCCACCCAGCCCGTGAAGAGCAACAGTGCTGCGGCTGTTGTTGCTCAGTAGTCAAGTGAGCAGACTCCCGGGCTGAGCAGTTGGGCGATGGAGATGCCCTTTCCTGAAAGACAGAGTGACCACAGAAGGGAGATGAGCTGGGGAGGGTCCCAAGAGCTGGCAGAGCAGATGTGAAGGAGGTGGAGCTGTGCCCTCATGGTAGAGTTGCGCATGCAGGCCTGGAGCAGGACAAGGCCCCTGCTTGTGGCAGAAATGTGGAGCCATAAATCTAGAAATATTGGAAGGTACCATGGGGTTTAGTTGAGCTGGGGCATCCTTGTTCAGAGGACAGGAGAAATAAATGAGCCCCACCATTTTGGTAAGTGATCCAGATCATCTGGCCAACACTGAACTGTACTTGTTTTGCTCTATCTTTTGAACTCAAAATCTCTGGTTGTAATCCTACTTCAACTAAAGCCAGGTGCTACTAGTGGAATTGTTTGTAGCTGATGCAATTGTTATAAATAGTGAAAATGCAAGGATACTCCATTGGATTTTATGAATATAAAATTTATCTAAAATCCCACAAGCCAATTTCCTCTTTACCCTTGGGTCTCTTAGGTTGACCAATCTCTTTATTGATTTACCAGTAGAACTTATTGCACTCTTTTTGATCATTAAAACATATAACTTACTTAAAACCATTTTCCTGTGAGAGCCAAATGATGCCACACAATTCCATTCATGCACCCCTCTCCTGACAACAGGCACATACTTGGTTTCTTTTACATGGACAAATTTGGCCACATCTTAGCTAACATTCAAGGACAGTTGTTTGTGAGTTTATGAGCCAGAACTGAGGTTCCTTTTCGGGAGGCATCCTGACCTCTTAGTGAAACAGCAAAGAGGGAAGACTGTAGAATAGAGTTGCAACTTCCCTGGAGTGGTTTGATAATAGCCACTTACACACTTTCAGCTTACTTTTTATGTAAATATCCTCCCTTTGGACACCAAAAGACCCACCTGCTAATGGCCTGTGACTTTCCAGAAAATCCTGGTCCTCAGAAAGCTACATACCAAAGCTTGTCTCTTTGGCACAGGCTATCCTCCCTGCTGTCCAGAATCTGTTTGCTACTTTTCTCAGCCTGGGGCTCTTTCCCAGGCCCTCTGTTATAGCCAGGGAAGATGAACTACCCCTGACTTGTTCTCCTTTGGCCCCTGGGCCAAAGAGCTGGTCTTCAGTGACCCGGGTTTCTGAATAACTTTGATGATCCCATCGCAAAACACTCCTCACCAGACAGGGTTGGGTTCCCCAACATGATACCAGAGTCCAGGGTGAGAAGTTCAGGCTCCCGGTTTTGAATCAGAATCATCTGGAAGAAATGAGCTTATCCTCTCCTTGCTTGTTATTCCTCTCATTCCTTTGGCAGAAATATTAGAAATATCACAGGAAAATGGCTATTTAATCAGATGGGAGATTTCATGATCTGAAGTCTAGCTGAGTGAATTTGAAATATGAATTTAAAGACAGGGAAGGAAAAGGCATTATTGTCTTTCTATGCATCTGTAGGAGTGCTGTTTGCCTCCCAGGCTTGTGTATAGCAAGCACTGTGTTAAAGTTCTCACAATCTGGGCAGTCTTCTCCCAGTCATCCTCCAGCACTTTGAGCAAGTGCTAAACTAACCACTGGCTTCTTTCGGGTTCTTCTGCAGGACAGCTCTCTTCCCACAGTAGAGTCATCATCCTGGATCCTAAAGTCCCTCCAGCAGTCTCTGCTCAGCTAAATTTCATCCTAGCCACTGCTCACTCTTGCTGTGTCAGCTGGGCTTGGGAGGAAATTTATACCAGTTTCTAAAGCTCCACAGTAGGGGCCAGGTCTTATTCAACTGCATACCATGTTTGGAGATTTTTTTGTAGCCTTGTCCTGAACAGGACCTCAATAAATATTTGTGAAGCTGAACTTGATCTTGGAAGAAAATAACCTGTCAGTTCACAAATTATTTTACAGCTTCTTCATATTAGAGAACATTCTATGATGATAAATTATTCAATTTCTCTTCAAAGTATCTTAAATTTTTCTCTTTCTTAGGTGACCTCATAAGGAACACAATGTTCTCCCTGACTTCCTTTTCTCAGGATGCACTTATATTTCAGTTCTCCTCACCCACCCTGTCCCTGAATTCTCTACACCGCCCTAGCTAATTGTTGACTCCAAAATCCAAAAGGCCTTACTTTGTTCCTTTTGGAATGCTCATTCTTAAGCTCCCAAATGGGGATCTCCATTGTTGCTTGCATTCTTCAGGTTTCTGAATTCTCCCTGGATGTTTGATTTTGGCTGTAATCATTTCTTGATATTCAAGGATTGCACATCCATGGACTTAGCCAATTGTAGATCAAAAATATAACAAGTGCTTATATAGCATTTTTATTCTGTTAGGTATCGTTAGTCATCTAGAGATGATACCAAGTAGAGGGAAGGATGTCCATAGAGTGTCTGCAAATACTAAACTGTTTTACATAGGAAAGTCAAGCATCCAAGGGCTTTGGTGTCTGTGGGGGAGTCTTGGAGCAAATCCCCTGTGGATACTGAGGATGACTTTATTATATTTCTTTTGTGTATGTCACCCATGTGGGTCATCCCAAGTGAGTCTGTATATCATAAAGGGCTCTTAAAATTTAATATATACAAAAATGAGCTCATTGTCTTACTACACCCTACTGACTTCATTGTTTTACTCTTCTTTGTGTTGAGTAGCACAGCCACAATGCCTGAAGTCTGGCGTCTTCTATGCTTCCAGCTTCCATAGATTTCACATCCACCAATGGTCACATCTTTGTCTTCACTCCCATCATCCTGTCCTCACTCCCCTTCTTTATCTCTTTGTCTCCCGCCTGGACTCTAACTATTCCTCTTCATTTCCTGACTATCTCTCTTCAGTTTACTTGCCTTCTAGCCCTAGTTACATTTCTAATATGCAGATATCATTATGCTGTTTTCCTCATGTCCTTGCCCACAGCTTGCGCCTAGCAGCATTATTCCGGGTCCTTCATGACCTGGCCCCCGCCTTGCACTCCAGACTTGCTCCTATTCACATAGTTGCAATTACTGGATGATGACACACAGTTTCATGCTGTTTCTTTCTTTTAAAATTCTTCTAGCCTAGGCAGAAAATTTCTCTTAGTCATATTCTCCTTTGAGAAGTATTGTCCTAATGCTTTCAGGAATGGAGTTGCTTCTTTTTTTTTTAATCATGTTTTATTCCACATGAGACAATGAGACCCTCAAGAACAGAGATTTTTCTCTTGCTCACCTCTGCATTGAAAGCACACACAGTCATGTGAATGTATCCCAGTTTCTTCTTTTATTGGCTTTCCCACTCAAACATTGTTTCATTCTTTCATAACAACACAGACTATTCCTTCTTTACTCGTGTTTTAGCAGCCCTTCTAATGCATTCTGAAGACAATGATAGAAACGTGTCTACAGGCATTTCTTCTGAAGCAGTCAAAGTACTTAGCTCATATTAATGTACAAATTCAGTCTGCTTGAAGCACAAAGTTCACTGACATAAACAGTGTTGGGGTTTTCTCTTTTCCTTAAACAAGTGGAGAAGGGAAGGGAATAGCTCTTTATGAACAGCTTGCCCAGGTACCTGCCACATGCTCTCATTTTCCAGACCCTCCTAAAACTGCTTTTGTGTAGATAGGAGCAGGTAAATCACTGGCCAGGAAGTGTAAGTTTGGCTGTCAATCACATGTGACTCCCTGGAGCTTTGCCGCCTTGTCTGAAAAGAGTCAGTCTAAGTGCTTCCCGGAGTTGACCACGCCCCACTACTTTCTGCACACACACTGAGTGCGTGGGTTCATGCCTGAGTCCATGTTTTCTCTAGGCAGTAGAGATACAAATATTATGTTTGTAGTGTGTGATAGTCAGTGATGGATGATACATAACTGCTACTCTGACTATACAAAGTCAATTAGTGATCAGACTGACAAACAAAGTACTGCAGTTAAAAATAAAAGTTCCATGAAGATGATCTTGTATGAAAATTCCTTCTGGGATTTACAGGGCTTAGAAGACTAAATTAAGGTCTTTGCCTCTGGAGAGGCTCTCACCTAATGGAGGATGCACCATTCGTGCAGCAAACAAAATAAACTTTATAACTGAAAGTTTTTTCACACTGGAATAGTTTAAAACTATCTAATAGTATTGGACAGCTTAGATTATCTCAAGAATTTTGTATTACTTGTGATTAAGTTGCACAGAAATAAATACCAATGCTAACTAAATATCTGTCCTATACACAGGATGGTTTCAGTCATACCAGAATTTCACAATCATTTTGAACAAGAAAAGTGAATAATTTTCCTAGTGATGCATTATATTTTTTACCTATGGGAGCCAGATCTGAAAGATAATACTTGCTCATATATCTCTGGTGTGTATGTTTTATTCAGTCTAAATTATTGTTTATTCTGCCTTGTGTGAGATAAATCATGGTGCAGTGCTACTTCATGCCCAGAATATGTACCTAGTTTCAGACCTCCCTGAGGAGTATTCCTCCCCTCCTCTGGACTATGGCAGGGTTCAGAAGAGTTGTTTGGTTGGTATGCATGGTGTTTGAAATTGTACTCAAAATTCCTGAGATTTTCAGTGATAATTATTTTGTAGATAGGATAAAGAATTAAGAATTAATGAGTACAAAGACTGAGAGCAAAAAACCCCTATAGATTAAAAGAAATACAGATCACTTTGTATCGGTGATTGTTATTAGTACATTTCCGCACGTTATGATTGTATACACTGTAGGGAATATGTACACATGTATAATTTATCTTAATTCTATCTCCCAAGGGTTTTTTTGTTTTGATTGGAGGGGGGAGCCAGCTCAGCCCATACTGAGGACAGAGCTGGCATGGCATGTGGTGCCAAATTGTGGTCCCTGCTTGCCTAAGCGGGTGCTTGAGACCTCTGAGCTACCTTGCTGGCCCCAATCTCCTAAATTTTCAAGTCCAAGAAATAAAATATTTTTCAACAAATAAAACAAAAGTTTGTATATTTATTTTTTATCATGTATTTGGTACAGGGTCTACGGGGTGTTCCGCGTCTCACTATGTAGATTGGACTTGTGGTGATCCTCCTGTTGACAGCCTCCCAAGTGCTGCAATTACAGGTGCTTGCCACCTCACACAGTCTCAGTTGCCATCTCAGCGCATCCAGGGGCAGGACCAGTGTGGCATGCCAGGGATTGGACCCCAGCCACTGAGGTCTGCCTACGCAAACACTTTAGTCTGCTGAGCTATTTGGCTAGCACAATAAAAGGGTGTATTTCTTATGTGTACATTTCACCACTATCAACACCTCCCAGCATCATTTGTGGCACATTTGACCTGTGCAGATTTTTGTGTACACAATCCTGGAAGCCAGGTGGACACTTTATTACCACCCACAATTTATAGTGTACACTAGGGCTCTCTCGCAATACTTTCATTCTGTTTTGACAGCTATCTATTGATGTGTAACCACCATCACGCAATGTAGCATCACTCTTAAACATCCTCTATGTTCTGCTTATTGAGCCCTCTGCCATCCTCACCCTACTCAACCTCTAGTAGCCATTCATCCACCTTTTCACTCTCCACAGCATCACCTCTTCCTGTGTTACATACACAGTTGGCATCATACAATATGTAGCTATTTCAAGTAGGCTATGTCACTTAGTAATAAATATTGGCATTTCCTCCATATCTCCCATTTCTTAATGGTCATTTATATGTATTACAGAGTAATATTCCATTGACTGCATATATCATGCTTTTTTATTTTGTATTTTATGACAGGTTTTACAGGGTCCATAGGGTCTCACTGCATAGATCAGACTCATAGTTATCTGCCTATTTATAACCTCCCAAGTGCTGGGATTACAGGCACACACCACCACGCCCAGTCTCATTTGCTTTCTCAGTGTGGACTGGGAGCAGGGCTGGCACAGCAAGCCCTGGCATCAAACTCCTAGTCCTTGCATCTGCCTAAGCAGGCACTTTCATCTACTGAGCTGTTTGGCTGGCCCTCAGGCCTTATTCATTCACTGATATTTCAAATACTTTTAAGTTTTAGCAATTATGAACTAAGGCGATATAAAGGACCATGTGCGGATTTTTTTAAAGATGTATTTAGTTCAGAGCACACAGGGTCTCACTACACAGATCTGACCACAGATCCTCCTGTTTTCACCCTCCCAAGCGCTGGGATTCCAGGCATGCGCCACTACTCCCAGTCTCATTTGCAGTCTCAGCCCGCTAGGGAGATCGGGCTGGCACAGCATGGCATGACAGGGGTAGTCCCTGTGCTCAGCCCAAGCAGGCACTTTAGTCCACTGAGCTATCTGGCCAGCCCTCCGTGTGCAGATTTTCATATATACATAAACTATCAATGCCTTTGGATAAATACCAAGTGGTATGATAGCTGGATTAAATGGTAAAGGTGTGTTTTATAGTAGTCTGTTCAAGCGTCTTTGAAAGTGGCTGAAGTATGTTGCACTCCCAGCAGCATTGAGTTTTTCTTTGCCTACAATCTTTCAGTTTATATTATCAGTATTTTGCTTATCAGTTTATATTATCCGTATCATGTTTTAGATATGCAGTCACATCTCATGTGATGTTGAACACTTTTAGTGCGCTTATTATCTTTGTATCTTTTTCAGTAATATGTCTGTTCAGATCTCTAGCCAGTTTTTAATTGGACTATTTGCTCTTTTACTGTTGAGTTTTAAGACTTCTTTGAATATATTAGGTAAAGGTCCTTGATCAGGCCTATTGTTATGGGCATTTTTCAGTTTACTGCTTATCTTCTTATTCCCTTTCTCAGTGCAAAAGTTCTGGACTTAATGAAGTTTAATTCATCAATTATTTTTTCCTGGACTGTGTCTTTGATATTGAATCTAAACACTCCTTACTGTACATAAGGCCACTTAGATTTTATCCTGTTTTCATGTACAGATTTAGTAGTTTTGAGTTTACCTTTAGTCTGTGATACATTTTGAGTTTGTTTCTTTGTAAAGTCTGTATTGAGATTATTATGATTATGCTTATTTGTATAGGGAATCAAACTTAGGGCCTCATGCCTGCCAGGCAGGTACTGTGCTGCTGAGCAATATCCTCAGCCCCAGTTTTTTGGTTTTTTTTTTTTACATGCAGCTCAACATCATTTCTCGAAAGATAATCTTCTATGTTTTATTTCCTTTGCTGCTTTATAAAGGTCTATGGACTGTACTTATATGAGTCTAGCTTTGTTGTCCATTCTATCCTGTTCTATTTGTCTGTTCTTTAGCCAGCACTGACCTAATTTGATTATTGCTGCTTTGTAGTAAGTCTTGAATTTAAATACTGTCAGCCCTCCAGTTTTGTTTTCCTTTTATATTATGCTGGGTATTCTTTTGCCTCTATATAAATGTTAAAATAGGTTTGTTGTTATATACTGTCTCATAGTTTCTTGTTTAAGGCTGAACTTTTTGAATATTATAAAGAGCCAGCTCAAAATCACGCTCCTTCCCTAGGATTTCTTGTTGCTATTGTTTAGTGATTTCCCTCACTAATTCCCTAAAGTCTGTCTTCTGTTGTACACAACTACTGTTGTCTCTGCTTTATATTAATTTGGTGGACAGCAAATGATTGCGTGGGTATTTCCTTAAATAACTTGGACTATTTTATCTCCCAGGCTTTTGCTTTACTTTCTTTTTGTATAAGTCAAGGTCAGCCAGAGTGAGAGAATGGGACCTTCTCAAGTCTCTCTGGGAAGGCATGCAGTTTTGCACATGTACTCCACCATCTGGATCCCTAAAGATGTGCTAGAATTCTTCTTGATCCTTTACAGACATCTCATTTTCCCAACTACTTTTAAGCTTCTGATCTTCATTTTGTCTGACCCAGGTGTCATCACTGTGTCAGGCAGGTGTATGGTTAAAAAGTTGAGACTGATAGTTTTGGGTAGAGTCTCTGGGTAAAAGCTATTTTCAGTGATGAGCTCAGAGTCATTAAGTAAGGGAAGGTCTGTGAAAGAAGGCTTGTACATTATTCTGTAGTTCCTTTGTCTGTGTCATCCATGTGGATGAGTCATGGCCAATGCTTGACCAGTTTGCTCTCTGTGAGAGCTTGAGAGAAAATTTTCTCTTCATGTGACTCTCCCCAGGCACACTATAGAACTTCAATCTCTTTCCTCAGTGGCTCCATAGACTCCTTGTTCAGAAGATTTGGAGCTCACCTGAGTTTCATGATGTTGCAGTACAGGTTCTCCCATGTCCTGAGTCTTCTTTGACCTTGAAAGGCTAGGGACAAAATGTTGGCTGGCCTTGTGGCTCTTCTATTTCTCCAACTCTGACTTGTGATCTTAGGTTGTTAACCATCCAGAAGAAAAGCTGATTAGTATCCTGCAACATATGCCATTCACTTTGCCTTATCGGACCCAATTGATTTTACTTGTTGTATGTTTCCTTTTGTATTTCTGCTTTTCACTTGTTATACT
>PVKA01025677.1:0-32684 GCA_004027165.1 Ctenomys sociabilis
TTCTTTCTTTCTTTCTTTCTTTCTTTCTTTCTTTCTTTCTTTCTTTCTTTCTTCTTTCTTTCTTTTTGTATCAGGGATCAAACTCAGGACCTTGCTCTTGCCAGACAGGCGCTTATGCTGCTGAGCTATCTCCCCAGCCCTTTCATGGTCTTTCATAGCAGGAAAACATTCTGAGGACTCTCTTTCTACATGGGCATAAATCCTAACATTAAAGTATCGCCTTCATGACTTCATTAAACCTAATTACACTACCATACACTAAGGCCTCATTGCCAACTACTATCTCACTAGATGTTAGGGCTTCAGTATGTGAATTTGAGGGGTACCCAATTATGGTAATAGCATGTGTGTCTCTAGCATGCATCACAGAGCTCTGGTTCAATCTCTAGTGCCAGACAGGGGGAAGAGCCAGAAAAGAAGAGTTACGAGGCTTAGTCCTGGCTTCTATCCTGCTCTCTGACTTTGCCAAAAAAGAACCAAAACTCTATCACTGGAAATGAGACTTTAGGGTCTCCCATTGGCCTTGCAGAATAGTTTAACAAAAATTGGAAAACCGCAGTTCTTTTCCTAAAAATGTACAAAGCACTAGTTAAATGTAGATATGAAGAATTGCAATTCATAACTATAAATATTTGTAATTTGTTTCTGGGGAAAAAAAAAGAAATTGTTTGGGAGTTTTGACAAGGACTTGATAAGTGGCTAGGAGACTGAGTCAGGTGTGCTCACCCTGGTGTTGCCTTTTGGTTGCTGGGGAATCTTACCTGCTCTTACTTTGCCCTCCACCTCAGGAGTTTTTCAGCCAGCTCGATCAGAGGGTCCTCAATGCCTTCCTGAAAGCTTGTGATGAACTCACAGACATCCTTCCGGAGCAGGAGCAACAGGGGCTGCAGGAAGCAGTCAGGAAGTTGCACAAACAGTGGAAGGTGGGCCTGACACCTGGGGAAGGCACAGAGCACAGGGGAGCTGGGGGAGCAGAAATGTAGAAATGCACGCAGTGTTCACATAGCTCCTTCTATGCTACAGAAAAGAAGTGGATGTGAATGAAACATAAGTAGCTATGATTGAATTATGTTCTTCTAACTTTATGGTAGCATCAGTTCTATCACATTCATATACTCAGGGTTTTTTGTTGTTGTTGTTTGGAACAGATGCAGAAGTCATTGATTTATTTGAGCAACGTTAGTGAGCTCTTCTTAGAGGAATAAACTATGTTAGGGGAAATATTGATATACATTTGTGCTGTGCTCAAGAATTTTATGATCTCAGGCAATAATCATCTGGAAATATAAATAAAAATTTAATGATAAAGAAAAATTACTTCTTTTGCCCCAGACAGCTTAGAGTTCAGTTAGGGAAATAATTTGTTGCAAATAACAGAAGTATAGCTAGCTCAGAGGATTAAAGCACCTGCAAGCAGGCGCAGGGGCCAGGGGTTTGATCCCCGGGCCCGCTGTGCCGGCCCCACCCCCACGGTGCATTGAGACTAGACGTGGTGGCCCACGCGTGCAATCCCAGCTCTTGGGAAGCTGTAAGCAGGAGAATCACTATGAGTGCAGCCTAATAGTGAGACACTGAACACCCTGTAGACCCTTCCCTAAAATTAAAGAACAAACAGAATAAAACAAGTATAATATGTGAGAAGGCCATATAAACATTATACTTACCTGGGGCTGGGGAGATAGCTCAGTGGAATAAGTGCTTGCCTTGTAAGCTCAGATCCTGAGTTTGATCCCTGGTACCACCAAAAAAAAAAAAAAAAAAAAAAAAAAAAAAAAAAAAAAAAAAAAAAAAAAAAAAAAAAAAAAAAAAAAAAAAAAAAAGCCAACGTATATAGAAAGAGGTGGACCTACTAAGAGATTGAAGAAGAGTGAATAAAGTAACCAAGGCTGAACTAGGACTTCAAAGAAAAAGCAGAGCGGTGAGTGTAGCAAGAAAGGAAACCACAGCAACCAGAAGAGAGAAAGCCAGAGAGTGCTGAGCAAGGCAGGCAGGGAGCCTTCTGGGCCCTGTGGGAGCAAAGTGTTATGTGCTGGGAGGGACTGTGGGGAACGAAGCTGGTCCTGGCACTGAAAGCGCACTTGAGATGGCCTTGCCAGCATCCGTAGGCGGCATGCTGCCTCATTGATGTCAGTGGGAGCTGCTCCTTGAGCCAGGAGAGTGAGGGCTCTCAGGAGGTGATATTTCCTGAGCATTAAATAAAGGAGTTTGGGGATTTGGAAAACTGGCCACCCAGTCCTTTATTCCACTGAGTTATCTCCCCAGCCCCAGGTAAGCATAATGTTTATATGGCCTTCTTACATATTATACTTGTTTTATTTTGTTTGTTTTTTATATTTTAGGGAAGTGTCTACAGGGTGTTCAGTATCACACTATTAGATCAGACTCATAGTGATTCTCTTGCTTACAGCCTACCAAGAGCTAGAATTGCACAACCTCCATCCAGTTGTGTTATTTTCTGTACTTTTAAATTCTCAATAACATGGGCTAAACATTCTTGTGTATGTAGGAAAGACACTTGCTAAATTTGAAAATTTATTTCTAATTAAAAAAAAAAAAAGATTCTTAAAGAAACCCAAACTTTCTAAGATGCCTTGAAATTTAGCATCTGGGAAAGGTAGAATGCAATGGAAAATTTTTGTCTTATTTTATGCACACATCCATGAAACTCCGTGAATGTCTCCTGTTATAGCCTTTCTACAGCCCTGTCTCAGTTTCATCATCAGTCACCTTAAAGAGAATCCTTTAAGTGCTGTTGGACACAAGCTAAAATTAATCAAGTAGATCACAAAAATAGTAAGGATGAAACTTGCACTTATATCATAAGGGAAGAACATAAAACTTATGCACTGTTTGAGTGCTTGCTTATTTATTTTCTTTCTGTATGTCTAAAGAGAAGCGATATGGCAGTTCATTGGGTGCCCTGGGTACTTAATCCTGACTTTTGTGTGTACCTTAGGGGTTTCTAATAAGATTTTTTCAAGTTCTCCCTTTTCAAATTGGAAACAACTCTTGCCATTGCTACTTCACGGCTTGTTAGCAAACCAGGAGGGACCCACGCTTGTAAGAGAGTGTGTAGTATCAATACATGATTCAAGTGTAAGTTCCCACTTCGACTTTCCCAATTCTTCCAGAGCCTTCAAGGAGTGATCTGCAGAAGAAGAACATTAATTTTGTGCAGGGCTATTAGGAAAACTAAACAGAACAAAGTTGCTGTGAAACTGCAATTAAGCTCATGACACTGAAAGCACCAGGAGCAGTCAGTCTTTAGAAAAGCTCAAAGAACAAGGAGAACACTTTAGTCTTTTTGCCACTTCAGGAGCATGACTGTGCTTTGCTGGATCTTTCTGTGAAATGCAGGACCTTCAAGGAGAGGCTCCTTACCATTTGCTCCACTTGAAGATTGCTGCAGAAGAGAACAGATTCTTGGCCTTGGTAGAAGAATGCAGAGCGGAGCTGAATCGAGAGACCAAGCTGATGCCCCAGGAAGGCAGTGAAAAACTCATTAAAGAGCACCGGGTAGGTTTCACACCAAGAGCACTATCCCGCAGAGGTGCACTGTTAGCTAAAAGATAGAATGGAATCTACCTTTAATTTAGGTATACAAAAATAGTTCACTTATTGTCCAGGGATAGTCTATGGGAATCTTCCATTCATTTTTTTCTACAAAAATGTAAATAAAGATATGATATGGCTTACTGTGGGGATTATAAAAACATTTATTGCTTATTAGATTTTCTTCAGTGACAAAGGTCCTCATCACCTCTGTGAGAAAAGGTTACAGCTCATTGAGGAGCTGTGTGTGAAGCTGTCAGGCCGGGATCCAGTAAGGGACACACCAGTGACCTGTCACACCACTCTCAAAGAACTCAAGGCTGCTATCGAGGCCACCTATGCAAAGCTGGTGGAAGACCCAGACAAGTGGAAGGACTATGCTAACAGGTGACTTGGGGCTTGTCCCCCGGATGGATTCGGTGTCCCTGAGCCCAGCTAGTTCAGAGATGATTGTGAAACAAGAAATGAGAAATATTTCATTTTATACCATAAAAAAGTCAAATTGTCCTATCCTGCCTGTGTTCTTGTACAAAAATGCTTCATTTGGGGCTGGGGAGATGGCTCAGCAGAATAAGTGCTTGCCTGGCAAGCTCAAAGTGTTGAGCTCAATCCCTGGTTCCAAAAAAAAAAAAAAAAAAAAAACATCATTTGTTTAAAATGATGAGTTTTAGTCAGAAACAGGGTGAGTTGATTCAGATGCTCTTTTGCGGTCAGCGCTGGTTAATCCCTTTTTCTCTGTTTGTCTCACCACCCACACCAAAGAGCACAGCATCTGTTTCTTTGATTTAGTACCTCATCATGGTGGACGTGCTTGAGGGACCTCAGGCAGCCCCTTCTTTCCAGAAGCTCAGGCCCTGGAAAACATCTGTGTTCTCAGGTCTTGCCAAGTTACGGAGCTTACAGGTGGACACCCTTGCTCCAGACTTTATAAGGTTTCCAGAAAAGTGTGTGAATCAATTTGGTTATCACTTGATTTTCACATTTCTGTATGTACATTCATTTAAAAAAATGCATTCTCACCGTTTTGCTATTTTCTCCCTGTCACGAGGAAATGCTTGCATTCTTTCAGATTTTCTGAGTTCTCATCTTGGGTGTCAGCCAAGGAGGCACAGTTGAAGGGAATCAAGGATGCAGCCATTGATACTGCCAATCACAGCGAGGTGAAACGTGCCATGGAAGTAAGTTCTGGGCCAGTGCTACTGGGGCAACTTTCCAATAATAGAAAAAGTTGGGCAATGTAAATGTTTCTCTTTTTTGTTTCTCGAAAACAAATAGGTTTTGGAACTTTGTTATGAAGATAAGTATCCCCTTATTCCTGTAGAGAATTCTAGGCTTTTTTTTTTTCTTTTGAATTGCCAATTGCTCTGACAGTGTCATGCCCCATTGTATCTCTTATGTCTTTAGCTAATGCTGAGTGAAAAATTATATGCATGGGGGTGTAACACCATGGATTTGAGAACTGTCACAGAAAATAAGAACACTGTGAATTTTTGTGCAAGTTTTCAGCCATGCTAAAGCCAGGTCACAGAATAAACAGGGAATTGGGTAAAACCACTCAGCATTCTTTTCCTGTCCTGTTCGGTGGGGGCTGACTCAGCCTTGGCCTCTGTGAGCAGAGGGACAGTCTGATCAACCAAGCCAGAATGACAGAGCTTCAGGTCTGAGCACAGCTTGTGTCCTGTGAGTGGCACCCAAGATCCTTTCCCTCTTTCTCTCTCAGCTTGGTCTTTGTTTGTAGACACATGCTTTTGTGAAAACTCTCCTTTATTATTTTTAACCCTTGCTGGCCACACAGCTCCTGTTAAGAAAAATATTCTTTTTTTTTTCCATTTCAATCCTGTAAGTTTATTTTATTTCCTATTAAATTATATAATCACCTTCAATGCTGGAGGTGGTTAATATATCCTACTATATATTTAAAAGGATGTCATTTACTACTGGTTGCTACTATAGTACCAAACATTTCACATCTTATAAGTCAGAGACCACCTGCTTCTGGAGCCAGCAGTTTCCTGGCTGGCTTGCATTTCCCCTGAGACAGCCCTGGGCACCACTAGTGTTTAGACCTGCACTACTTCAAAGGGACTATAGAAGGCCCAGGCTGCACTGTCACCAACTCCACAAGCCTGAAGGCCTAGAGCTTTTTCATCATTGTCTTGGCTGGAAAAACCTTCCCAGCTTACATTAGAGTTAGTCCTCTGCGTGCAAATCAATATCACAAAAGTATATTTTCTAAAGGCTAACAAAGATGAGGCTATGCATTGGACATGCGGTGAACATCTATAATCTCAGCAACTGGGAAGCTGAGGCAAGACAATGGCTGTGGGCTGGCCTGGCATCCATAACAAGAACCTGGGTCAAAAAAAAAAAAGCAAGGAGCTGGGCATGGTGGTGCATGCCTGTAATCCCAGCACTCAGGAGGCTAAGGCAGGAGGATTGTTGTGAGTTCAAGACCAGCCTGAGCTACAAAGTGAGACCCTGTCTCAAAAAGACAAAAAAAAAAAGCAGGTAATATGTGTTAATGAAGTTTTAGTGTGTCCATAAATATATTCAAGAAGTAAACTCTTCAATAAAAGAAATCAGCTAACATGAAATAATGAAATATATGAAAGGACTATCTCTCCATTTTCAAAAGACACCATGTTTCTTCCAGTGCACAGAAAGTGAGATAATGAAATAGGGAGCCTTAATTCCTAATTTTGGTAGCACACATTTTAAATCTGATCATGAAGGTGATACTTGTAAGTGGAGGCAGTATTGATTTCAGCCATTAGCTTTCGGCTGCTGGCACTTTCTTTCAAGCACTTGCAGACTTGTTACAGTGAGAAGAGAACAAAAGCAGCAAGCGCTTAGCTGGCAGCCGAGTGGTCTCATCTCTACCTACAAACTCTCTCGGGGTGAAGTCCTTTCCAACTGTAAAGTCCTGATTCACAATTGTACTGTGTCTTCTCACCCCAGGAGATCAGAAACGATGTTAGCACAAAAGGTGAGACGCTTAGCTGGCTGAAATCCAGATTCAAAATTCTGGTGGAGCTTTCTTCTGAGAACGACACCCAACAGCGAGGAGATGAGCTGGCGAAATTATCCAGCTCCTTCAAGGAACTCACGGCTTTGCTGTCTGAGGTGCGTCAGCTCCTTACTCTGTGTAGATGGTTCACGTTCCTTTGGCTACAGTTTCACAAATGACTTTATAAAGTAACTATAGTTAAAATAGCTTGGCTAGCATGCTTATTTATCTGAAAATTATTGGGCAAGATAAGTAGGATGTTTACGTTCACTGTCATTTATTATTTCTGTTCATTTTAATGAGAAATAAAGATACAATAGCAATGAAACAGTTTCAAAACAGGTTAGTAGGTCAGTTACAATAATTAATATATTGCATACTGTTGTCTTCATCGTAGTTATTCAGAGGACAAGATTCAGACATGATATTTGTTTAAAAATATTAGTACAAACTTTTATTCTCAATGAACTAAGAGAAACTAGCTGTGTATCTATCCTAACTTTCTTATGTACACACATATGTGTGTGTATTTTTTCCTCTTTATTTTCACAACAAAACAGTACTTTATTTACACTTTTGTGAAGTCAATGACACATAATACTAGGTTACCTAGCAACTGATAGCTAACCTTAACCAGACAGGATGCTCATTGAGATAGCTTCTTTAGGCAGTGGGCCCAGTCCCACCTTCACATATTTGATGGATTTCCTCGCTTTGTGGCTGCCAGCATATCTCCCTTTGTGTTCCACTGCAGATGGAAAAGTTGTGTTTGGAGAAGTCTTTAAAGGGCCTTTTCATACTTGATGCCAGTTCAAATATTGAATTAAGCAAAATAACCCAAATTAGTCCAATAGTCCATAATAGTAGTTAGTGGGTTATTAGCAGAACTGTCAGAAGTTGTTGACTTGAGCCTTGTACAGCTCAGCATATTAATATGGCATTATTTTGTATACCTTGAGGTTATATTTCTCTGCTGGATGGTTAAGACCAAATTAAAGTAAGACCTATATAACAAAAATATAGCTTTTGTATCTGACAAGGTCAGTCAAATCCCCTCAGGATTTATCCTGAAACCATGTACATCACCTTATAGATCTTCTGTTAATGTCAACCAAGAGGTTGAGTCATGGCCATTGCTGGATCAATTTGCTCTCTGTGAAAGCCTGAGAGAATTTTTCTCTCCATGTGACTTTCCTTAGGTACATTATACATAGTCAATCACTTTCCTCTGTGACTACATAATCTTCTTGATCAGAAAATTTGGGACACCACTGAGTTATAGGATGTCACAGAGCAGGTTCTATTATGTCCTGAGTCCTCACTGACCTTGAAGGGCTAGGGCCAAAATATTGTCTGTCCTTGTAGCCCCTCTATTTCTCTAATTTTTCAGACCATTCAGAAGAGAAGCTTAATGATATGATTACCCTGTAACAGAGGCAGTTGAGCTTAATATCACTATCTGTCTGAATATCAAACCTTTTAGACATAACAATGTCATTTATTGAATGTGTCACTTTAGGTTAATGATCTATATTCAAAGTCCAAAGTTTATCCATGAACATTTGTTTTTGGTTTTGGCTCTTGCTAAAAATATATCAATCTACAAATTTTTTTTTTGCTTTTACTAAATATATGTTATTTCTTTGTCACTCTAGGGTGTGTTTTAGAGGTAAGAATAAGGTTGCAACTCAAAGGTTGAGACCCAGATCCACAGATTAAATCTGGTGCCCTACTACCAGTTGAGTTTGTTAATGGATATGTCTGGCTTCTCCTTTCCTTACATATAAAATGGGATTTAGAATACTTGCCCTGGAATGGCGATGATAGGGGTTAACTGTATTGATGTGTATAAAGCCTTCAGTGTGGTGTTCATGAAAGGGAAAGCTTGACAGCTGATAACCAGCATAATAAAATAATCAAGAAAAAATTTCAAGGGCTGTTCAGCAGGCCAGAAAATTTATTTTAGCCAATTTCTATACTTTAGAGTTTTAAATATGCAATTCAAGTTTTATGTAACACCTTTTATCAATTAAAATGTGCCAGTCAACCAACTTAATGTATAGTAGGACCTCTTTCACCCTGTTATTGAATGTGTCATGAGTTTGTGAGGAAGAAGATACTCGAAAAAGTTAAAGTAGAACAGATATTTCTCAATGTTTCTTGACATAGTGTATAAACTTCCTTGGAAAATGACCTTCCAGCTAACTAGACAATGTCTGCTGAGCTGTCTGGTTCTGAAGGACTGGAGTTCCCTATAGATGTTCCTGACAATTTGTCTGTTAAGCTTTTACCATCTTAATCCAAGTGGGTACATCTACTTGAGGCTGAAGCAGTGAATTTGTACAAGCAGAACTGAAATGCATGTGATTTCAGTTTTATATGAGAATTCTGATATAACTATGGTTTTGTTAAGAACTTGGGACACATTTAGCATAGAAATCTGATTCATCAAGTTATAGAATAACTTTAGCTATTTCAATCCTTTGATGGTCCCCATTTTCATAGCAATAGTCAAGTTCAGTTAATCGCCACTACCAGGCTTTAGGAGAAAATTAGACGTTCATCTTTCACTCTTTCCTTGGTAAAGGTGGTAAAAATAAGGGTAGCAGTCTAAAAAAGTAGTACATGTGTAAAGGTAATCTTTGGGCCAAGACTTAGCTATCAGTTTAATAACACAAATACACACATTTATAATGTAGTTGTCCCCAGCCCACCCACAAAATATTTGAAGTAACTAGTACACTCTGTAACATTCTAGCAAGGCCATTTGCTCTAACTTCCAGTTGCTTTCATGATGGCGCTGTCTGTGGGACTCATAGTCATAGCCTGTCTCTAATAACCATCTAATAAACAGGTATTGATTATTTGTGTATTCACTTGTCTTACCCTTTTGTGTAATTTATGTTAGTGCCTCATTTTCAATAATCTCCTACTGAAAGCGAAAAAGAGGCAAATGAAGAAGACACAGTCTGTTCAAGTTGAGATTTATGCAAAATGAATTTTGCAGGCAGTCCATTCCTCTAATAATAAGTAGTTCAGTATTTAAATTAAGGTTGAGCACAAAGTGTTGAATGGAAAAAAGCCAGTAGATAGAGTCAGTATGTAACAAAAAGTCACTTTGTTTTCTGTATTGGGGATTGAACCTGAATCCTTTGCACTGAACTACTTCTTCCCACTCCTCTTTTTCGTTATTGTTTAGATCAGGTCCCACTAAGTTGCTACACTGGCCAGGCTTGGCTCAAACTTGCCATTCTCCTGCCTCAGCAGGACGAGTGACAGGCCTGCACCACCATGTCTGGTTGGAAAGGTCACCTTTTTTTTTCAACAGTACAGATGATTTGTACTGAGATTTGGAGTTTTCACAAGTTCTTTTATTGCTGCTTATTTGAAAAACAGCATGCTCTAAGTTACTTTGGATAAAGTCAGATCAAAAGGGAATCGCAAGAAAAAGATAAACTGGAAGGATTCAGTGGAAGATAAATGTTAAAATATTTGAATGGTAAAAATGGAGAAAAAATTATTAATGAAACTAAGAGAGTGGAATTTAATTGCTCCTCCTCTCACATACACATACAGCAAAGAAACCCTGAGAAGTGATGGAAAGGCTAGCTGCCTTGATTAAGGAAATCACTTCACAATGGGTATGGATATCAAAGCACTGCATTGCACACAGTAAATATTTGCAATGTGAGTTCGTCAGTCTTATCTTGATTTTTGGGAAGCTTACATGAACTTCACTAAATCATACCATGTCGTTTATTTTTTTTCATGAAAATATAGGTTGAAAAGATGATAAGCAACTTTGGAGAATGTGTTCAGTACAAAGAAATAGTAACAAGTTCCCTTGAAGACTTAATCTCTGGCTCTCAGGAAGCCAAAGATGAAGCTGAGAAGATCTTAGACACTGAAAATCTGTTCGAAGCTCAGCAGCTGCTCCTTCACCACCAGGTAGAAATGCGTCTTTAATGCATGTGTGTGTGCTGATCAGTAACTGACAGAAGCAGAGAGAGAAAGGATGTGACTTAAAGCTCAGGCTGGGGAGTGAGGAGGGAAGGCATCTGGACCTGGTTGAATGGTTGAAAGAATTCAGTGCTTTTGTTGCCTGTTCTCGCTGTTAAATACCTGTTCTCTCTTCTCATAAACACCCTGCAAGACAAATCCTCAGACTGAGTGATTTGATGAAATCAAAATGTTCAAGGCAACCAAGGAAAGAAAACATATTTAGCTATGAAAATGTGGATAAAGCTCACTAAGTTATCTTTTCATAACATATAAGAAGAAAATCATTGAGAGACAGAGTATTTCATATTTGAGATCACTAAGCTCTTGTCATTATATTAAAATAATTTCCTAATTTACAACTTTGAACCCATTTTAATTTGGAAAATGAAACTTTCTTGAATTAAAACTAGAAGTAAAGGAATTCATATATATAATTCATATATATACGTATATATGTATGTATGTATTATAAAATGTTTGGTGTTAAGGAATGAATTTAGTGGTTTATGAATGCTAAATGCAGGCTGCAGTACTGTCCCCTGATAATAAGAAATTATGATCAACCTGTTTTGTTACAGAAGGGAACTTGGCATTATAACACATGCGTAAATGGAATTAACTACTCTCAAACAATATAAAAGAAAATATGACCCAAGTAAAACTTTTTTCTTTTTTTTTTTGTGGAACTAGGGATTAAACCCAGGCCCTTGCACTTGCCAGGGAAGTGTTTATTCCACTGCGCCATCTCCCTAGCCCCCAAGTAAAACATTTTGGTGATAAAATTTATACCTTTATATGTGGTAAAACAAAGCTAACTTTGCACATATGTAAAAATCAAGAGTTATACTGAAAGCATTGTAAAATAGCCTGGAGGTTTTATAGATTTACTTAATAATTGCAAAAAACTGCATGTAAGAAATTAATTTTTAGCATTACATTTGTTCTTTGTCATTGTAAAAGTTCAGGTTTCCATTTACCTTAATTCTGTTAACAAATAATGCCTACTTTTGATTAATGCAGAGCCTCTGTTATTACTGTTATCATTGTTAGCCTTAACTTTAAAACACAGTTCAGGGCCACAATGCATGAGTTCATGTCTTTCTCCATTTTATTGAGGTCGAGGGCTTGTGATCCTGCTTACTGAACTAGAGAGTAAAATTTGTTCCCATCTGTTAAACTTTGCTTTCAGCAAAAGACAAAGACGATTTCAGCGAAGAAGAGAGACCTGCAGCGGCAGATGAGGCTGGGGCAGGAGGGAGCAGGTGGGCTGGCTGACCCAGGCAGGGAGGAGCTGCAGAAGCTGGAGAGGACCCTGACCAGTGTGGAACACAGCAGGGAGAGGCAGGAGCGGCGCATCCAGGTAGGGCTGCATGGGCACGAGCTGGCTTAGTGGAGGCTGGGCTGGGCTGAGGCCTGGTTACACCTCCCCAAAGAAGAGCAAATGTTGGCTTCAGCCTCTGCTGCCCTGGCGTTGTGCTGTGTACCTCACAGGCATGACCTCTTTTAGTTGTCACTTTAGGCTCATCGTGTGCGCATCCCATAACCAATACATTTCACAAGTTTGTTGCTTAAATGGAAAGACTGTGTGCTGTGAGTGTAGCTCAGTAGGAGGATGCTTGCCTGCAATCCATGAGCCTTGGGGGATTTGAGGCCAAGCATAAAAAAAGACAAATAAAGAGCAAGAAGAAAATGTTTGAGAGTTTGGTCTGATGTCACACAGCATCAGTGAATGGTAAAGCAAGGTTTAATCCATACTTATCTGACTCCAGAAATTGGATCATATTGTTTCACTTTTTTTGGAAATCCGAAGCCACATTTAGACTTTGTTGTGATATTAGTTCATTCTCTTTAACAATGCTGAATTATGGACACATTATTTTAAAACAGCTTTGGAATTTGACCAACTCCTCAATTCTCTCTGTCTCTGTGCCTCTGTCTCTCTTTCTGTCTCTCTACTTTTCTCTGTCTGTTTCTCTCTGTTCTTGTCTCTCTCTGTCTCTCTTTCTTTCTGTGTATGTGTGTGTGTGTATCTGTCTCTCTCTATCTGCTTTTTATAGATATTGAAGGTTTTTTACTGCCTTTTCAGCAATACCATTACATTGATCAACCTTTACAGCTGGTAGCAAACTCAGCAATCTAGTCTGTGTTTCTTCCTTGGGTAGATGAAGCTATTGATATCCAGAAAGAAGTTCTTACAGAAGACTCTCAGATCATCTTCCTCCAGAGCAACCATGAAATCTGAACCAAGAGCTCGCTGGGAGTTGGCAATTTAGAATATGCATGAAGATTTGGCAATATTGTGTGCTCTCCTTTGGTAATTGATGGCATGAAATGTACTTTTTTTTCAAACTTAGGTCACATTAAGAAAATGGGAGAGATTTGAGACAAACAAAGAAACTGTGGTCAGATACCTTTTTCAGACAGGTTCCAGCCATGAACGCTTCCTGAGTTTTAGCAGTTTGGAAAGTTTATCTTCAGAACTGGAGCAGACAAAGGTATATTAATATGACTATATGGTTCCTTGATGCCCATTTTTTTATATAAGAAAACATGATTTCTGCTTTTATCAATATATGAACTCATTTAATCAGTATTTATGATGATGCACACCTTTCAACAGTGGGAAACTAAACTGTAAGTGGGATTAAACAATAGAAGCTAAGATAAAGCTTTTTGTACAAGTGGGGGAAAGATAGTTCCATATCAAAGACATAGATTTTTAGAGTCTGGAGGTTGTGATATTTAAAACTGAATACTAAAAGGCAGGCAAAAAAGTGGAATTTGGAGCAGATACAGACAGGCACTCCTAGGAGGGAAGCGTGAGTGGTATGAAAGCACTAGAAGTGGATTTCCACACTGTAAAGGAGAAGGAGATGTAGTTTTAAAGGTAAGTTAGACATTATCACAGTGTCTCTGAAAATCTAAAATGATATTTTCTAGGCAACAGAGCTAAATCTGTTGAAGATTTTAAAGAAGGGCAATCAGACTACTAAGACTCTGCTTAGAGAGATGAATGTCTAAGTAGGCATAGAAAATTGATGGAAAGAGCAGAAGACTCAGGTCATGGAATTCAGTGAAGAAGTAATTGCGCGTGGCAGGCAGTGTGGTCATCAGTAAGAGCGGAGGCGGCAGCATTCAGCACATGGAGACAGCTGCAAAGGGTGACATGGAGCTGGCACACAGAAAGATAGGACAATAACTGGGTAGAATGAAGGAAAGAAAATGAAACTTGAGGTTTTGAGGCCTTGGAGGTAATGCAGGGCATGGGACACTTGCAGTTGCTCACAGTGAAGAAAGATGACCAACCCAGTTTTGGACATGGAGAGTTTGATGCATAAGAGTGACAACGTGTGATACTGTGTTTGGTCTGCTCCACACTCCAAGCACAGACATCAGAGCAGCCCAGTGCATTCGTATGGAGCATTTGAAGCTGTTCAGGCCTCTGTGGTTGCTCTTGTGCCTGACTAGAGATTATAGACTAATTGGCTAAGCACAGTAAGAAAGAGGTTTGTGTACATTCTTTCCCAGCCTTTAGCAAGGAAATCCCTCTGTTTCTCACAAGCTTCTCTTTCTCTCATACTGCTATTTTTTTCTTTATTAATTGGTTGAGGAGTTTAAAGTTTTATAAAACCCCAGACTCAGTTGAGTGAAATTTTCATCAGCCACCTAAACAGAGTATTGTTTTAATTATAACTTTTCATTTTATAGATATTCTATATTAAAATATAGCAGATGACTTTTATAAATAAAAAAGAAAAGTGTTTGGGTTAATTTTCCTATATGTTTCCATCCAGGTTCTTTTCAGGATCTCCAGCTCCATTTCCATCAGTCTCTTTGGATCAGTTTGACTGTCAAGGACACAAATGTGATCTTATTAGTCTTACTATCAAAATTCCTCTTAGCCCATGATCTTCTGTGCTTTGAGATTCATTTAACATGAAGTTGCAGTTATTGCTATATACCATATGCTGGGGTAACTCTCGATGTTTGTTATCTTTTATCATCCTCAGAATAATTCTACGATGTAGATCTGAATAGTGATTCATTCTAAGTAAGGACACGTAAGGCACAAAGTTGTTGATATACTTTTCCAAGAACTCTAGATCACTGTGGTGCAGTTGGGTTCAAACACACAAAACCATCTCAACCCAGAGCTCATGCTCTAAGGCACTACCTTATGTTTTCATTCCAAAACCCAACCCAAGTGGAATCACAGACACTGACACCTAAGCACATGTAATCCACAATAGCTGTTCTGTCTTCTCTTCCCTCTTTGTGTTATTATTGCACCTTATTCCAGCTGACAGCCCTAGAGTAGCTGTCTAAGGTACTGGAATGTCTCTGGAGCCAGTGTGTGGGAGGGCCTGCCTAGCGAGTCATGCTCCATCTTCACAATGAGCCATACCTTTACTGGTGAGGAAATGAAAATTTCGAGCTGTGGGTCCTTGAGCTTGGTTTCAACTCTAGATCTAATACAAGTTAGTTTTTATCCTGTACATCTTTCTACCACTCATATGTCTTCTTCTTAAGACCTAGGGATAAGGCCTTATCCTTGTTATATTTTTATTTAATTTGATATTGGTTTATGAATGTCATTCTGGTCTCTGTATTCCTGAGATTATAAGATTGAAGATATGCAAGCATTTTCAAATCCTACCTTCTTTGTGGTTTTTCCCTGGTTTCTGGAAAATCTTATTTTACACTTTGGATTCTGAGTATGAGATTCTGACAGGAGATGCTGTGATTCTTAGGATTCATAACTGAACCTACAGTTACTATAAGATGGCAGATATTAATAATGAATGCTTTTAAACACAAATTTAACGTTATGACACTAGGAACTCTTGTATTTTGTGGTACTATAAATCTCTGCACAAAAAGCTTTACTTACTCAATTATGTTCTTTTGACTTGCAGCCTATATTTTGAAGTAATGTTGCTATTTCTATGTGGATATTAAGTCTTCAAACAGAAAACTGTAATAGTTGTCTGTTACTCTATTTACATAGTATTTACAATGATGCTGGGAGATGTTCTAATGAAAAACTGACATTTTATAAATATTTACATTGGATTTCTATAGTACCCATTGAGAAGAAAGATGATCAATATTTCAAATTCCTAGGGCTGAAGAGATAGCTCAGCAGAATAGGTGCCTGCCTGGCAAGTGTAAGGTCCAGAGTTCTCTCCCCAGTACTAAGAAAAAAAGAAAGACAAGAAAATCATTGTAATTTATTTTGGGCTGGGGATTTGGCTCAGCAGCATAGGTACCTGCCTAGCAAGTGCAAGGTCCCAATTCCTCTGAGATTTCTTACACGAAAAGAAATGAGACTCTATTTTTTTAATTCAAGACTCTTACTGGACTTATCTTTCCTAATTTAATATTGAACATTATTTACCAAACAAAATTTGGATAGCATAAGGTTTACCAATGCCTCCTACACATTAAATTAACTTCTGGGTTAAAATAGTTCAGAATTATTGAAAATAAGTGGATAAGATTAACAAACCATTTTCCTCAGTTTTCCCTGAGAAGTATAAAAATGCTAATTGGTACCTGCCAGAGTATAAGGCGCTTAAAAGTGAATTTGCTAATGGAAAGGTAAGAGCACCTTTCAAAGAAAAGCACTGCAAGTTGCAGTTTATAAAAAAGAGCCTGAAAGTAATTTAACAAATGCAAAAATTGGTGATCAACAGATCCAGAATCCACACGTAGGTGTGATTGGTTCACTCTTTACCTTCTTACCCCCCTGAATGTGGTGGATGCCCAGGAAAAAAGAAAGTCTAAGAGAATTAAGACCAGACTGTATCCCCTGTCAGAGGACTAATAGACAAAGTGTATTTGTATAAGAAACATTATTACTATTCTGTACTTAGAGATTCTTCAAACAAGTATTTCTATTCTTTGTCCCACGAATCTATTATCTCTGTGCAGTCACTCACCACTGATCATTTTATGAGCTCACCTACTGGTTAACTCATTTACCTATTTGTAGTTAAGTTAATTATTACTATGCAGCTCAAAATTGTAAACAATAAGACAAAACCCCAAAACAGTACAGAAACCATTTTTGTGAAAATTGTTGGTAACAATGAAGATAGGAAGCTGGTTGTATATATAAAAGGATAAAAAAAATTAGCAAAGTGGCTAACTAAAAAGGGCATATTAAAATAAGTCAGTATTATTGTTACAAACAATATGGACCCAGTCCTACGTCAATCCATCTGTCTATCTACATGACTATTCTTGGGGGAGGCTATGCATATATGAGATTTGCTTCAAGGTGGAGTAAAAGTGTATGACCTTTTTTTTCTAGGAGTTTTCTAAACGGGCAGAAAGCATTGCTGTCCAGGCTGACAACCTTGTAAAGGAAGCTTCAGAGATACCACTTGGGCCCAAGAATAAGCAGCTGCTTCAGCAGCAAGCCAAGTCAATCAAGGAGCAAGTCAAAAAATTAGAAGACACACTTGAAGAAGAGTATGTGCTTCACGAGTCCTAAGATTTCTTCTCTGAGATAAAGAGCATCACAGGCTTTCCTTTGTCTTGTGTTCAAAACAGTCTTTTAAAATCTCAAAGTGTCTGTGTATTTCAGCATGTCTTGAGGAAGCAACTTATAATTCAAAAAGTGGGGGGGATTTTCAACACAGAAACCAATGTCTATAGCAGAGCAAGAATATGCAAGGGATGTGGGGTTTGCATCTTAAACTGGTTATGATCACAGGAAAGCCATATTTATTCAACTCTGTGGCCTTTGTACACTAGTGAGAGAGTATCAAAACATAACTGATGTTTAAAATAATTTTTATCATATTGTTCTGCTGTTGCCAGTCAGAGGAAAGGAGAGATATCCTGATAGTACAGATCCTAGGTCTAAACATTCCCATGTCACATAGAACACATGTCTTCTCCTCAGAGCTCCCAAGCTTAACAATGCCTCAGTATTCAAACTCTTACACTAGCTTCCAAAATTGACTTCAACTGTTTCTTTTATTTTTCAATACTTAATATTTATTCATCTAAAAATAACTATTTGATCTATTAATATACTGATATAAATGTATATATATATTGATATATGTTATACATATGAATTCTTCAGGAGCTAAACTTATTAGGCATGGCCAGAAATTCTTCAAAATAATACAAATAAACACTTATATTTAGTGGCAAATCAATGACAAGTAGTTTATTATTCCTACAAAACAGGGTATCATTTCTAAGATGATTTTTAAACTGTGAAATTTGCTTTTAATACTCTTAACATCTTGAAATTAATGATTCATATTTGTTTAAACTTTAAAATTTGATAAATATTTTATTTAAAACAAATTTTGACATTGTTTCAAGTCACTATTTTAAGTATTTGTATTAATAATACTCTCCAAATAACCTATGGAAACAGTGAAATTTAGAAAGGAAAGGAAATTACTTCTATTAATAATTTCTGTTTGAATCTTTATTTAAATACCTGTAATATAGCATAACATAGCTTGCATTTCCAGTAGTGCTGAGAGTATTAGGCATACCCAGGTATAAATTTTAGACTGTAATACTATTAATTTGACAATCAATAACTCACTATATTTTTCTTCATGTCTTCAAGTGCCTTTTGGTAAACAAGGACATTTATTTGTTGTTTTGCTCTTAAACCCAGAGCCATATCAGTTTGATGATATGCTGATTATCTTAGTCTTTCTCTAAACTAAAAGCCATATTCATGGTTATATATGCATAGCTAATATAAACTGAGCATCTAGAGTTAAAATTTTGTTCATTAGATTTGATATATATTTAAGGCCTAAAGTATCTAAAAGGAGTCCAGTGCACATGTACAAGAGTTTGTGCAAGACTTTGGCGCCCGTATGGTGGGACATCTGTGAACAGGTGAAATTGTAAGTGATAGATCAAAGGCATAGCTATCTAGAGCAGTTCTCACCTGGCAGCATGGAATTGAGGCCACAAGCTCCCTCATGATTCATAAAAACCCATTTATAAAAATCAGCATAAAGCATTTCGGCAGCATCTCTTCCTTTAACAGAACAGGGAACATATTTGTAGAAAAACAGACTATTAAAAACAAAGTGTGCACTGGAGTCCATTCTGGCATAATTTATAAAAATAAGCCCTGACAACTGCTGGTCACATGCAGAGTGTAGTCTATACCTGACTCAATTGAACCCAGCACCATTATTCCAAAGCGCAGCTCTACCTGCAGCACAGCGTCAATGCTGCCTCACTCAGTTCTCGTTCTCAGCAGTTAGGAGGATGAGGCCTGAAGACTGCTTAGACTGAGTGTGTATCATTGTTCTCTTCAAACATGTTCCACCTTGAGGATCTTAAATGTCCGCACTATCTTTGCACCTGATGATTGCGACGAAAATGTGTTGTTGTTTTCTATTAAAATACTGCATTTCTTATTTAATTTGGTTAATTTTAGTATTAAAACCATGGAAATGGTGAAAAACAAGTGGGATCATTTTGGCAGTAATTTTGAGACCTTGTCCATGTGGATAACTGAGAAAGAAAAAGAGCTCAATGCCTTGGAAACTTCGTCAGCTGCCATGGACATGCAAATCAGCCAAATTAAGGTGACCTGCTCATGAGTTATGTTTATAATCTCTGTCTAGCTTTTAACAACTCCTTTCTTATTTGTATTTTATTCTGTCCCAGGACAAACTTTTCATTGCTGTTTGACTCCATTAAAACTAAATTCAAGGGCCAGCAAGATAGCTCAGCATACTAAGTGTCTGCTTAGGCAAGGGCAGGGACCTGGATTTGGTCCCCAGCACCCCATGCCATGCCAGCGCCACCCCCGGTGTGCTGAGCCAGTGACAGAGTCCAGGTATGATGGTGTACGCCTGCAACCCCAGTGCTGGGGAGGCCGAAAACAGGAGGGTCACCATGAGTCTGAACTGCTTAGTGAGACTCTGTACCAAAAATATTAAAAAATAATAATAATAAAATGACAATAAATACATAAAACTAAGTTCACACAAAATACCAAGCTAAGAGGTCTTGATTAATAACAGAGTAACATTTTATAGATGGAATTATGTATTAATATTGTCTAATTTATGCATTCAAGTCAATATTGTATGCAATATCATTAAAATATTTTTATGGTTACATTATTCTTTTCCTTGATTTTGAATTAACCCACATGAAGATCTCTGTTGATTTGTTTATACAACATGAAATGTATTCCTCATCAACAACTATCCTTAGAGTGGGGGACATAGCTCAGTAGAATAAGTGTTTGCCTGGCAAGCACAAGGGCCTAAGTTTGATCCCCAGGTTCCGCCAAACAAACAAACAAACAAAAAAATTGCAAAGTCACCTTAGCCTGCTTAAAGAAAGCAGTCAGGCTCAGGATGCAATGGTTTGATGCCCAGATCCTCAAGCCTTACCAGACCTTCCCTGAAGGCACCCTGAGCCAGCAAAAAAATAAATAAATAAAAAATTCAACAACTATCCTTTATGAGAATTATCCTGTATGATATATTTAGTTCTTTGGGAAAGACACCTCGAAGGGAAGTAGATAAGTCATACGAAATTTTTAATTTTAGTTTTCTGAGAAAATTTCATGCTGATTTCCACAGTAGCTCTGTTAGTTTACATTTCAACCAACAATGTACAAGGATTCCTTTTTCATGGCATGCAAGCCAGGATTCATTATTTTTTTAACTTCTCGGTGGTTACAATTCTTTCCAGTGTAAGATGGAAACTTAGCATTTTTTTTTTGGCGGAGCCTGGGATTGAATTAACATTGTTTTAATGTACATTTCTTGGATGATCAGAGATACTGAACATTTTTCATGTATTTCGTGGCCATATGTATTTCTTCTGAGACATATATGATCATTTCACTTGCCCACTTCTTAACTGGGTCTTTCATTGGTGGTGGTCTAATTTCCTGGAGATAGTCTAAATGTTAGTCCTCTATCTGAGGAATAGCTGGCAAAAAAATTTTCCCATTCTGTGGGTTGTCTCTTCACTCTACTAATTGATTCCTTTTCTGGGCAGAAGCTTTTTAATTTGATGTGTTCCCATTTGGTGATTCTTACTGTTATTTCTTATGCAGCTGTGGGTCTGTTTAGAAAATCCTTTCTTATACCACTGACTTCAAGTGTTTTTACCTATTCTATCTTCCAGTAGGCTCTCTGTGTCTGTTCTATTGTTTAGAGCTTTGACCCATTTTGATTTCAGTTTAGTACATGGTGAGAGGTATGGGTCCAGCTGCAATCTCCTGCAAGCACATTTGATGAGTAGACTGTCTTTCCCCGACTTCTGAATTTTAGCCTCTGTTGCATCTCAGATAGCTGAATATGCCAGGGGATGCTTTTCTGTCCTCTATTCTGTTCTGTTGCTCCATATAATCTCTCATTTGAGCTAGGAAGAGTACAAACAAAAAGCATAATAACAAATAGATAGAAGGAAACCAGATCGCTTGCAAATGAGAAGGGAGCAGGGGGCCAGGGAATAAGTAGAATTAAGATATGCCATGTACAGGAGCCTAACAACCTCAGTGAACATAGACATTATGTATCATGAACATGAGCGAAGAATAACAGCAGCACAAGTGACATGGGGAAAGGGGATTTAGAGGCAGAAGGAGGGAGGTGGCTGAGAAGGGAAAGGAAGTTGAAAAAGAAACAAAAGGTATATTAAGCACATGCATGTACTCTCCGAGACAAATGCAAGCTTCCTGGGCCTAAAACAAAACAAAACAAAGTAAAAGGGAACAGAGCAGAACCCCAAATATCTAGCTCCGCTGTCAGTGCCGTTCACTCTCACCAACCATAAAGAAGAGCGTGGAAAGTTGCTTTCTGTAGGAGAAGGCACCAGGCCTAGTTGCTCTAAAGTTTGCATTCCTGACTTTCGGTGCTAGGTAGAGATCCTCTGATACATTAGCTCTCCAAGTTCCAAAATAATCATGTAGATTGATTATTACTGTCCCTTCACTCAAACAGTTTAAGAAAAATGGACTAAAAGAATTGGGTTGGGACTATGTATCTGTCTTACAAACAGCACCTCATACATTTTCAAAAGATGACCACTTCTTTTTCTATCTGAACTTTTGCTTCTTTTTGGAAAGGGAAACCCTTTGCCATTTTAGCCTATTAAAAATAGTAAAATAAATGCCAAGACAGGAAACATCTCACGCTGTGACTCAGAAGAAGGCTCTGCTGTGTGCAGAGTGGGAGGGCACTGCGCTGTCAGCAAGGGTCACCTGCACTTCTGCAGGCAAAGAAACAGAGTGGGACACACACAGCTGCAGTGTCTCCTGTGGCATCCTGCACAGGCACACAGGTCCACACAGAGTGTTCGTAAGATATTTGCAATCTGTAAAATCATCATCTTGAAAAGCCATCATTCAACCATTTTCACTACATTGTAAGAAAAAAAGGACAGCATATTTAAGTAGTGTTGTCTCAAAATTTCTGCTCTGAAAAATCAGCATATACTTTTGAATTTATCCTTTCTACAGTTCATTTGCTGCTATTTCAGACTTTATTCTGGAATCTCTGAAATATATCAATCATCAAATATCCTCTCACTGTGATTCTATAAGAAAAGTTACAGCTACGTCTTTAATTTTTAAATATATATTCTGTTGTGTATTTCCTTACCCTCAGGCTATAAATTTACTATGTCTGAAGTGACATTTTGAAAATAGACTAAAATATATTAAATAAATATGAACACCAGGAAAGAGATACTTAATAGAAATAAATAAAGATAGAATGGGATACACTGACCTGTGGAATTTGGACTAAGAGACTCTTGTTCTATTTCCAAACAGAAGGCTACATTGTAAGAAAAATCAAATTTATTAAAACAATGTATTGATATAAGGATAAATTCCCTAAATCCCTAAGTATTTTAAATGAATATATATTTAAAAATTAAAAATTAATTCTCATCATTACATCCTACTCCAGATAACTTTCTTTTTCCTAATGGTTATTGATAAGTGATAAGAAGACACGATGGATCATTTGCTACTTTCTTCTCTTTGATGAGATTTTTCTCTCTTAGATTTTCTCGGTATGTGTTTGTACACATGTACATTCCTTGGGGGAGCTCCATTCTCTCTTCACCCTCATACCTGCTCCACCTCTCCCTCCACCTCTTGATCCCTTTCCCAATGAGAAAGTTTCCCAGTGAGAAAATTCTATCTCCGTACTTCCTTGTTTATTGCTTCTTCTACCTTTGGATTCTCAGATGAATTTTTAAGCCAGAATCCAACCATACAATTGTGTGGGTTGTGTTTCTGAATTTACTAATGACAAGTATCACTCTGAGAACTAAAGCATTTGTTCTTAACTAATGATCTCACCAATGTGTTTAAGGACCTATCAAAATTTCATAGTAGATGCTCAATATGTATTTGTTGAATTTACAAGTAAGTGTTTTTAGGCAAAAACAAGAAAGGCTATACTTGGGCTCAGACAACAACCACTTGTCATATATGCCACAATGGCCATGCATTTGAAAAAGAAAAACAAGACATGCCTACCAAACAATCTGATATTGATTTCTGATAGTTTTCTTTAGTTAGAAGTCACAAATTTATTTTTCTTCCAGGTAACAGCATTTTCCACGTACATTTTTTAAAACTGAAACTTAACTTAAATTTTTAACATTATTTTGATAGAATGATTTGCTTCTTTTCCTCAGAGAAATAGTTTTAATTGTTATACAGAAATAAGCCCTGTGTTTTTGAGAAATACAGTCCTCCCCATACATGTGCTCATACCCTTAATATTCATGATCAGACTATATAAAAAACGACCTTTCTGCCTCAACTAAAGCAATACCGTGGGATATATAGCAAATAAAAAAGCAGTGGCATCTCAGGCCAGCCACAGCAACATCCCATATGAATTTGGTGAAATTAAAAAGCTTGGGGTTCTTCCTTAGACTTAGTATGCTGAGTTTTGAGGGCTGGAGCTAGGTATCCCAATATACTATTCTATATTTAGAAACCACTGGCACAAAGAACAGGTGATACTCTTGAAAAAGAGTAGCTCTAGGTAGGAGTATAATCAGAAAAGCCTTTCAAGTTCAGTGAGATATGAAACACTCAACTACATTTTAGAAAGAATTGAATGAATATTAATGGGAGCACGCCTGTGAATTCCTGGAACTGCATGGCTTTCCCAGATTTGTTGATTAAAATGCTTGACTGACAAGATAGGAAATAATTCTGTGTGCCTTCTGAGACATAGAAATTCATAAGGACACTTTCTCCTTTATTCTATTTCAAACAGGGGTAGTTGCTGCTCTTGATTCTCTACCCAACAAGTACCAGGAGGGGCAGTTTGTACCCTGCACACACTGCAATTCCAACCTTCCCAAATGAGGTTGAGAAACATGGGGGTGGGGGTCTACTCAGAGCTGTTCTTCAACCCTTGAGCATGCTCAGCCACCAGCTAAGAAATGTTCCAGGTTTTCTCTTTCTCGGTAGGCACTTACACCAGTCCCCCAAGACAGCCTTTCTCAGAATGCATCACAAATTTTCTTATTTTAAATATTAGGTCATAATTCAAGAGATAGAACAAAGGAGCGGCAGCATCACTGGATTGGAAGAACAAGTTCAGTGTTTTTCTCAGTTTATCACCACTGGGGAATCTGCTCGAATCAAAGCCAAACTGACACAAGTAAGGAGATACTGGGAAGAACTTCGGGAACATGCACAGTGCCTAGAAGGAATGATCCTTGGGCACTTATCTCAGCAGCAGAAGTTTGAAGAAAATCTTAGAAAGGTAAGAAGGGGATAGAGCATGGTAAAATAGTGTATTTTACATGTGTTTATAGATACATGCACTAAATAGTACCATAAAGAAAAGGTAAATGGCGAGAAAATTGTGTTAAATTATCAATAACTAAATTCATAATTATTTATATGGCACCTTTTGGTAGATATAAGAATGTCATTATAGGGGCTGTGGAGATAGCTTAGTGGCTTAAGAGCCTGCCTGCCAAGCACAAGGACCTGGGTTCAATCCTCAGTACCGAATACCATGCTGGCCTTGGTACTGATGCAGGCCACTGAAACTGGTCGTGGTAGTGCATGCCTTTAATTCCAGTGCTGGGGAGGCTGAGACAGGAGGATCACTATGAGTCCAAGTTGCGTAGTGAGACCATGTAGCAAATAAATATTTAAGAAGAATGTCATTATTGTGTTCAGCTTAATGCTTAGTTTTTTTAATGCGATCTATTGATTTGATATTGTTTTAAATATACTTTATCACCATACTGAACATTATCAATTAAAAGTACAAATGCTGTTTGCTCAGTAACATTTCTTGCTCTTATTATATTTTCCCCACAATTTTTGTATGACACCAATTTTTTTAGATCCAGCAATCTGTGTCTGAATTTGAAGATAAACTTACTGATCCAATTAAAATATGTTCTTCAGCTACAGAGACGTACAAAGTTCTCCAAGAACATATGGTAAGAGTATGTTTCAACATTTCTGCTTATTTATCCACTCAAAAATTTTGATAACTCTTACTTGAAGAAAAAATAGAGCAAATGTTTCTCTGAGAATTGAAATTGGAACGATTTTTATGTTAGTTGAGGAAGTAAATAAAGAAAGTGAATTCACTTCACATGACACAATAAATGGAAGCATGCAGACAAGTTTCATTAAAATTAAAGGAAGATTTATCTAAAATATATTTCTCCTTTCATTAGAACATGCAATGTTTTCAGAGTGTAGCTCAATAAGCTTTTACTCTTGACACCTTTATAAAATTTAAATGTACAAGAAAAAATATACACTGCAAATTTCAGATGTTAACCCACTGCATTCAAATATTTAAAGTTTATAATAGAAGTTAGGCAGAATAACATTTTGTTTTTCCCAATATTTAGATTTCAGAACAAATATCTAAAAACAAGTTTTTTTTAATATTTTGATTTTTCTCATCTATAAAATGTAAAAGAATAAAAAAATCTATTTGGGGGGTTGGACACTATTGGTGACATCATGCATGTAAAGTTTTTGTTCTTCAGTATTATGAAGCTTAAGTAAGTCAGTACACATTAGTCACATTCTGAAACACCTTATTATTACCATGGGTTTTTGACAGTAGCTGTATTTTCCATATATTTTTGTAGAACTATACTTGGAGTCATTGTAGCTTTTGTAAAGTAAGAAGATAACTTTTAAACATTCCTACATTCTGCATAGGATAAATATTTTTTCATAGATTACCTGAATTGTTAGGGGAAGGTAGAAACTTCAGAGCTGCAGCAGGACATCATTATTTGGGGAAAACCTCCTATCTCATTTTTATTTTCACATCCATAGGTAACTTTCCCTTCGTGTTCTCTCTACCTTGCTGTAAACCACAACAGAGAGATTTTTGGTACCATTCATATTTATTGTAACTGAGGGAAAAAATTTTGTGACACTGGTGTCAAAGGAAAACACAGTGTCCACATTCACTCGTGTGCTCCTGTTGCAGGGTTGTCCCCTCACCTATGGGCTGGCTCTCCGCATCTCAGTTACCTGTGATCACAACTGCAGATCAAACACATCCAATGGAAAATTCCCTAAGTTTAAGTTATTCATAAATTTCAATAGCACATTGTTATAATTGTTCAATTTTAGAACTGGTCATTGTTCTTAATTGAGCCATATCCAAATATATGTGTCTAGGAATCCTAATGTTATTAGTAGGGTCAGGTACTACCTGTGACATCGCGCATCTGCAGATTTTCTTGGAGCGTATCTCCAGGAAATGAAGGCCACTATATTCCTTTTGTCATCTCCTTAGGATCTCTGTCAGGCCCTGGAGTCGCTGAGCAGCACAGTCGCTGCCTTTTCAGCCAGTGCCCGGAAGGTTGTCAACAGAGACTCCTGCACCCAGGAGGCCACAGCTCTTCAACAGCGATATGAGGGAACACTCCAGAAGGTGAAAGACAGACAGACCTTCCTGGAAAACCTGCTGGCCCACTGGCAGAGGTAAGCGGTGTGTTCTTCTGAGTACTGCCACAGCAGAGTGGGAAATTCTGAGAGAATTCTTCTTTAAGCAACAGGAAACAATCATCTCAGATGCCAAGTATGTGATTTTGTGTGATTACACCAGGGAGATCATAATCTTTGCTGTTAGATGAAGATCCCTGAAAATAAAAAAGATGTAAGTGCTTCTTCACATGTTGCACAGATGTAAGCAAGGACAAGGGCATACATAAAAATGAAGGAATTTTGTATCTTCGTATCTAGGAATGACTCCACCAGTACTGGATGATGTACAATGGTTCCTGCTGGACCTTCCAACAAGATGAAAGGTTTCCTCTTTTAATGTGATGATTTTGAATAAAATTGTTCTTTGCCTCTTCTTTCTTTAGATTAGAGAAAGAACTGTCATCCTTTTCGACCTGGCTAGAGCGGTGTGAAGCCATAGCCAGTTCCCCAGAGATGGACATTTCTGCAGACAGAGTCAAAGTGGAAGGTGAACTTCAACTGATACAGGCAAGTTCCAGGAGATGCAAAGGAGGACAGTGAAAGGCTTTTGCAATGGCTTTCCTGTCTTCAACATAGATACAGTGCACCTCATCTCTCTGTCCAAAACTTCTCGCTTTGGTTTGGTAATCCCTGAACCATTGCTGAGGTCCAAGTTTGAATCTTGAGAAGGGCAACCTTGACCTGAGAGACAAAGCAATGATGAGCACTTCCTGATGAGCCACTTCTATGGTGTGTTAGGAGGGCTCGTAGCACTGTCTTGCATTTCAGTGAAACAGACTGACCTGGCAGGAGAGTGGGGAGAAGGCTGACAGAAACAGAGGAAATGGGGTTGGGACCTCTGCACTTTTATCACCATATGAATTTTTGGTAACAAAAAGGAGTGATTGATTGATTGATGGATTGATTACAGTGCTGGGGCTCAAATGCAGGGCCTAAAGTATGCAAACACTTTTTTTTTAGATTAGAGAAAGAAGCCACATTCCCAGCCAATTGAAGAGTATTTTTAGGAGGAAAAAAAGTACAATGTAGAAAGAAGTAAAAAAATGATAGTCTTTTTCAAGCAAAATGAAAAGTGAATTAGCACCAACATGGATGAAGGTAGACAAAGATTACTAGTTTGTTATATCCCTCAAGAAGCAAAATTTTAAACATAAAAATAATAATTAGGTATTCCTGAAGTTGCAAAGGAATGGTGACTGATTTCCAGAAACTAATAACTTCCTTGAAGTGATTCTATTATGCAAGAAAATTTAATAGGCAAAGTGATTTATTAAATGACATTTATTGTGTTCCAGATTTACACGCCAACAGTTTTCATTAACTTTTGTAATAGCTTTAAGAAAACCTGAGGTCTTTTAGTTTATATAATTGCTTTTCTCAAAACTCGAGCAGAATCATCTGTAGCCCTATCTTTGGTTTTCTCTATCTTGGACCCTGCAACATCCATACCCCTGGTTGTCCTGCCTTTCTAGTTTATTTAAAATGGAATCTGTATTTGTCTTCCAAAAAGCCCCCTTTCCAAAATCTATTGTGACTGCTAGAATATATGCTGAGCTACATCTCCAGCCCTTTTTATTCTAGGACAGGCTTTGACTAAATTTCCTAGGTGGACCTCAAATTTCTAACCCTTCTGCCTCAGTCCCCCACCCTGGGCCCTGGGATTACAAGTGTGTACCACTCGCAGATCCCATTCACTCTGTTTCTTCCTTTCCTTAAAAATAACAAAGCATAGATACATCAATATCCATGCTATAAAACTTTACACCTCCATGTATCGGTAGGAAACTAAGCAGGTGACAGTGAGCAGAGCAGACAGGCCTACAGGACTCTGTCACTCCCCACATCTGAGCAGGACACAGTCGGTCACACTGCACTTGTGCTGAGGGCTGGCTATGGTGTGCACTTGCCCGTCTTCCCGTGCATCCTGGCTGTGCTCTCCTCAGCTTTGGGTCTTCCCTGCTTTGTACTGGTGTGGAACTACTTCCTCTGACACCTTTAGAGATGTATTTATATCACACCTACCCCTCAGTAGATAGGAAAGAGAGCACTTGGACAAGCATCTACTATCTGCCATCTTCTGTCATCTACTTAACACTGCCTTATGTTGTTGCTTATGTGCTGCAATCTTTGTTGTTTATCTCCTATTTGATGGGAACCACATTTCCGTGAGCTATTACAGCACCTAAGCAACTCAGGGCCTAAATCAATTTAAAAACTAAGTATTTCTGTTACACTTGAGTAAAATCAAGAGCTCTTGGGTTTTTAGTTTGGCTAAGTAGAATCTCTAAACTAAGAGGATTATTATATTTTTGATATCTAGAATCTCATCTCAGTTATTTTTAGCTATACATTGATTCTAGTCCACAGTTTTGTAGTTTTTTCAATTCTCTTCACCTATTCACTTTCTTCATCCTGAACTAAATTTACCTAACTTATAGAAAACTTATTCAGGGTTGCATAATATTTTAAATATTACACTAAAAATGAAGTGTACATAGAGGAAAACATCCAAGTCAGCTGCAATGATTGGGAAGGCTTTGTTCTTTGTTTCTTGTATTTTCCTTTCCTGTAATATGCATTTAATTTTTAAAAATAAAGATGACTTTTAAAACTTGTAAAAGAAAGGTTAAGTAGATTCATTTCTACATTGAGTCAAGCAAATTCTTTGGGCCAATGGGTTCTGTTTTGTAAGACTGCTGGAGAGCAGCCTCTGCCTTCCCCTGCCTGGCCGTTCAGTCACGTTGGCTGAGCTCTGTGCTCTGTTCTGCTTCCCTCAGGCCCTGCAGAATGAAGTCGTTTCCCAGGCCCCCTCCTACAGCAACCTCTTGCAGCTGAAGGAATCACTGTTCTCAGTTGCCCCCAACGATGACGTGAAAATGATGAAGCTGCATCTGGAGCAGTTGGATGAGAGATGGAGCAACTTGCCGCAGATCATTAGCAAAAGGTTGGTTCTGGAGAATCTTCCAGTACTATGTCATTTCTTTTTAAAGGGTGAGTATATAAAGGAAGAAAGGATAGTTGCTGTTTTCTTTTTAAATTTTTATTAAAAACACAGTTTTTCACAGGATATCTACAGAGAAAAACTACTTTATTTGTCATTTTTAAGATCAACGTCCTCAAAAATGAGCCAATTCTCAATTCAGATCTTTAGCTTTCCACCGAGGCCCAATGATTAAAGCAATCGAGGTATTAAAGAATGAAGAGTTGCTAATGTTTGGAGAATTTGCTAACTGAGCTATTTGTGTACAGGAGAACAATAGCAACTAAAATTTTGTGTCACATGACATTTACCAACTAGAACCATTTAATGAACACCAGCTATTTCACTGCATTCTAAGATAGCTCTTAGAGGGAGCAAGCAAAATTAACATTTAATAAGTGGAAGAGCAAGCAGATTTAATCTTCATTAATTATACAATAGTTAGCCCCCATAGTTCTCTAATTAAAAGCACAAATTGTTATTTATTTATTTATATTGGGTACAGGGTCTCACTACCCAGCTCAGACTTGTAGTGATCATCCTGTTTTCTCCTGTTTTCAGCACTGGAATTACAGGAGAAATGTAACCATGCCAGGTCTCAGTGGGTGACTCAGAGTGCCTGCAGCCAGAGCCCACACCAGATATGGTGCTGAGGATTGAACCCCAGTTCCTTCATTTGCCTAAGCAGGCCCTCAGTCTGTTGAGCTATCTCACTGGCCCTTGTTTTCACTTTAAACTGGTATTGATTACCAACATGATCTTGGATGAGCAATTGACCTTCTTGGCAGTTTTAAACATTCATTCACTTTGCAAATACTTAATGAGTTTATGAAATGAATACAGTGTTCTTCTCTGTATTGTGGATTCCTCTCTTGTCAAGGAGCTGGCATTTGTTCCTTCATTCATTCAATTAATCAAGAAATATGTGTTAGTACCAATCAAATGAGAGGTGAGCAGAGAGACCTATAGGAACAAAGTACAGAGGGACATTGGAAGACAGCAGAGTCTGATCTGATGCCTTGCAATCCTTGAATGATGAACACCTTCTATAAGACAGAAAATTTTGTCTACCACTAGGTAGGAAAGTAAAGGACTTTTAAAGTGACACAAATATGTGAAGACATTCAAAGTATAATATATCCATGTGCAGATAATGTGTAGATATTATAAGAATTAAACCATGAAAGTCAGTTCAAAACCTAGGACTCTTGGGGATGTGGCTCAATGGTAGAGTTTGTGCCTTCTAGGTACACAGCACTGGGTTCAACCCCCAACACCACCAAAAACAAACAAATAAACAAACAAACACTAGGGCTCTCTACTATGTTCACTTGTATGTTAATCAAAAGTTAAAAATCAATAAAATAAGAGTGACAAAAGTTGAACTCTGAACACAAGCCACCATAACTAATATTTAGCTAAGGTATTACTTTAACTCCAGCTTTCCACTCTGATCTCCAATCACCTATTACTAATCAAGTAGTTTATTAACTATGCATGCATTGGTGGATCCCTGAGCATAACCTAGACACTCTTGTTCAGATATTGGAGACACAAGTGAAGTCCTTGCACTCATGGAATGGGGTGTGGGCAGGAAGGGGTGGCAAGATAAATGTGTAATTAAAGAAATGAGGGAGTAGGAGTGCGTCAGGTGGTGGTAAGTACAATGAACATAGAGTGATGTGTCAGGGACTGCAGGACAAGACTCCTTTAGCTTGGGTACATGAGCAGGGCATCTGTGCATGCTGTACAGGGTGCAGGCCCAGGGGATTGTGGGACCAGCACCCAGGGAGCAGAAGGGCTGAAGCACTTGGAATGAGCTACACTGTCAGGCCACAGGGAGGGCGGGCTGGTGGGAGTGCAAGGCAGAGCTGTCCCTCGGGGACCATGAACAGGATTTGGAGGGTTTGCTTTCCTGAGTGCAGTGCCACTGCCCTAAGGCTGAAACATAAAAGGGGACACTCTGATCCCACTATGCCTTTTTCTGGATGTGCTCATTAGGCAGGAAGAAGACAAAGGCAGCAAGAGGCAGTCCAGCTTAGGAGCAGTCCGGGGCTGGGCTAAAGGCAATGGGGATGGTGAGACTGAGAGGAAGAGCACTTGCCTGTTACAGTTTCATTGCCAATGAGGCTGACAGGAAGAGTGATCTTTAGTCCATAAAGCAGGAAGAATACTGTGAATGGTCACCCTGGTGAGGAGAGAATGGAGCACGAAGTGGGGAGCTAGCACAGGAGATCTACAACACACCCCTCCAAGTCATGCCCCATACCTGCCCCCACCAACCCACCCAAGAGCTGTGCTATAAACTCATGAGCAGACAAATCTACTGTGGACTAGGACAGCCCTGCGACCCAATCACCCTCCAAAAGCCCCACCTCCCAACACGAGACTTTTGGAGACATGGTATTCAGAGAACACAGCAACGCAAAAGCCATGTCCACAGCAGTGGAGGTGCTAAGGGAAGGTTTGCATGAGGGGATGTGTAGTTGAAGGAACAGATGGAGAAAGAATGACTCGTTGACCATCTGGGTGTGTGATGGTCATGTGAACTCAAACAAGGGAAACCATGAGAACAACAGGTCTTGAGTAGCAGGAGCTATCAGCTGCTTTATCTCGCTGCTGTGTACGTCAATATCATAAAATTAATAAAATTTTTTTTAGAAAAAGCAATATCACTTTGCCCCTGGAATAAGTTAAAGTTCCAAAATGTATTTCTAGCCCTTTGCCTTCACTCCTGGGGCATTTTAACTTTGGAGCCTTTCTCCATGTAGGATTAATTTCCTCCAGTCTGTGGTTGCTGAGCACCAGCAATTTGATGAGCTGCTGTTTTCCTTCTCCACGTGGATGAAGCAGTTTCTCAGCGCGTTACAAGCTACATCCGAGATCAGCATGACGGACCATCAAGTGGCTCTTGCCCAGCACAAGGTGAAGTAGATTCTTTTTTTTTTTTTTTTAATTTTATTTTTTCCATTTATTTTTATTTTATTGAAATACAAATGTCAATCAGACAGTTTCAAAACACCATAACCATACAGAGTTGATGAAATAATACATTGCAAACTGTTTTCATAACGTTTTGGTATTGTACAAGGTGCATACATGATATTATATTTACAGGTTTTTATATAGCTGAATTATATCAAAGATTCAATAATTAT